>CBVK0103002441.1:0-31019 GCA_900067695.1 Picea abies | reverse complement strand
CTGGATCATCCGCCACGCCCACTCCGCCAAAATCATCCGCTCCGCCTCCTTCAACGGATCCACAAGCCTCCTCCTGCAAGCCACATCCAACAGCAGAACGCTGAAACTGAACACGTCCGAGCTGGGCGTGGCCTTCCCAACACCTCCGCACATCTTCAGCTTTGACACTTCCAGATACACTAAGCACTTCCATCGACCTCATATTTTCAAAACACTGCAGCTCTTCGAAGTCAAACAGAGGGAAATTTAAATTTGAAATGAAGCCCGCCCATTTAAACAGATCGAAAAGCAAACCGACCGCTGAGAATCGCAAAGGGCGAACATCAAACGGCGCGAGAGGGGATGACGTCTGAGGTTCGCGGAGATGGGACCTATGCGTCCATTGTTGCATATTTAGCTTACTCCATTACAAAATAGAGACACTTTTTTGAAATATATGTTTAAACCTTTGTCTATAGTTCCAAAATTAAAGTAATAACTATGACGTAAGTGAAATTGTATAATATTTACATATATCGTGTGAACCAACTAGAGGGAGGAGAAATGAGGGCTATGATAGGGTTTCATAATATTTTATCTAGGTTTTCGTCAAGCTATTTCATTTCCCTTCTCTCACAATCTTCTAAGCGCAACAGCCTCGAATAATCCCTTACATGCTATCTTATATGACTCTCGAAGATGAGGAAAAGTTAGATTTCTTAGACAAGCCACTTAGGGAAAATCCATTTGGCCGGTATCTTCACAATGAAACCCCTAGAAGAACACACATTAAGTGTATTCCATGGAATCATTAGGGATACGGATGGTAAATTTCCCCCCCTCTCGCACTTGCTTGGTTTCCACTTCAATGCATTATGGAAAGGGTTGAGATCATTTCAATGCTAGTAGCCAACCGAAACCCTCGTGCTCTCAACCAATCTTTTAACTCGCAAAGGAATCTGAACCAATCTATGATGAGGTCTAGTATATGGATCTACATTAAAAAAAATCATGATGATACCACCAACATGGATGCCTAGTCGTCGACCCCTATTCTTCGACATATCTCGATCCCGGTGGCCCCCAAAATAGAAGGTTTCATTGCAAAGATGTAACAAGGGATTTAATGAGTGGCCGTGGTCCGTGGAGCCCCATAGCCCTCTACTTTTGTGCCCAAAACAAAAGCTATGATGGACAAGAGGAAAAACAAAAAATGCATCAAGAGAAAGACCGGAAATGTGAACCTAGTGCTTAGGAAAGGAGTTGAATTGAATGAGATAGTGGAAATGGAGAGGGAGGCGCTGGTCGGAAAGTTTGCTAGAAAACGTTTGTCATTTGATTCTCTCTGAAAATGGACAACACAAAATTTTTCAAGGATTGTTGGTTATGACTTGAAAAGTATTGTTCTAGATAAGGGTTTGGTGGCGTGAAATTTTTGGGCCGAGTCAGATGAAAAAACAAAATCCTATCTAGCAGATGAAGCTATGTCGCACAAGATCTATTTTTGAAAGTGGGGATGGTGGATTTAAATGCGAACTCCGGGTGGTTGGAAGTCACACCGGTATCGCTACGCCTACATGGTATCATATTGATCTTTTGGTCATAGGAAGTGTTTAGGAAAACAACTTGTAGTGGAGGATTTTATGGCAGTTTTTAGCTTTACAAGATTTGGAAAAAATTGGAAGAAAACCTTCGTTACAATCTCATTTATTAGAAGAAGAGGTTTTAGTGAATGTTTTAATGGATGTTTCATATAACTTAAAATATTTGGGTGGGAAAAAGTTTTAGCAAAGATTTTCTTTTATTGTTAATTGTACTCTTAAAATTATAATCATTTATTATCTTTTTTTAAAAAGTAGTGTTTTTAGCACTCATGAATCACATTTTTAATTAATTTTTAGTGAGTTCAAAAAATTAGTTTTTACAAATTTTCAATTAATCATTTCAAAATCAAATATTTATTATAATAATATTTATTTTTATATTTTTGTTATTTTGTTTGGATATAATGATTGCATTAATGCATTATCCATTATAATACACCTCTATTATTGGTAATAATGAAAATCATCAATATATTAACTAATCAACAACACAACATTTTACAACATTTGACTATGCAATCAAACAACAAATCAATTTTATTATATATGAATATCTAACACATAGTCATACAAAATGGGACAACTTAAATGTCCAAAATAATAAAAATACAACCAATATGTGATTGTTACACTCATTGGTAACATGTCCTCATCCAATTAGAAAAATAAAATTATCAAAATCTTTGATTTTTATAGACAAATATTCTAAAACATACAATTTGCAGTAACATTCAATTATATTGATTCTAATTTGACATGCCTTGAACCGTTATCGTCTCTCTAGCTATGTGCATGCCTCATTTCTTCATCAATTGTAGGAGATATTGTGCTTTGGTTATTTAACCTAATGTTTTTTTTATTGTCTTGATTTTCATGTTCCACCCCTCTTTATGTTCCATCTACAAACATAGAAATAAAGTGTAATAAGTATATCTACATTTATATATAGTAGAATATACATGATTGTGTAAATAAAAAAGTGTATCATACACATTCTTTGGAAGCCATGTTATTGTCTCTCAAAATATCTTCTATTAGATACACTCCATAGTTTCTTTCATGCTTGCTTAATATATGACAAAGCACAACCGATATAATTAATAAAAGGTTTCATGTTGTTCCATTAATTATAAAACAAGGGAAGTTAAACATCATAGTTACTTGCAAATTGTTCAATTAAACCTTAACACTTGAATACATACTCACAACCCATACTCAACCCAATGTCTATCAATGCTTCAATTGGATCTTCTTTGTATATTAGCACCTATTAGAAGACATCCATTGATTACAGTAAATTAATTATTTAAATATAAAGATTATAACAAAGTTGAAATTTTAAGTGAGACTGAAAAAGTAAGTACTCACAAACTTTGCGATCAACCCTTTTATTCCTCAGCATCATGTTTTATGTGGTGAATGACTTTCATTTTTTTTTTCTTTTCTATCCAATAATATAATTAAAAATTAATATTGAATGCAATAAGTAAATTTGATGTACATAAAATAATAAGTTAATAATTGAATATCTCTTATACATATTCTAATTATTGGGATGGATCCTTCTAAATTGCAATTACATTTATTTCTTTTACAATTTTTTTTAAACTTTTTTGGACATCCATACCAATATGTATTGAATCTTAGTTTTTCCTTTCAAATTTCCATGACATGCTTTAATAAACACACAACACTAATTTAAACCTAGAAAAAAATTAAATATATTGAACTTTTAATACAATTTAAAAAAAAAAATTAGATAAATCATTTTCCTTGAACTATTAAGGCCATATTTTATTAAAAAAATAAAAATCAAGAGATATAAAAACAATGATTTGTTTTTACAAAATAATATTTTGGTGCTCATAATAAACTAGTACACACACATGTGATTTAATAATATGTATATGCACCAATTTTTTAATAATGTGTATACACAATAATGTTCTATAAATTAATGCTCTATAATGTATATAATGGTTTATTACAAAATTGATAACAAGAAGGTTTGAGATCCAATGCAATACAATGAGTGATCCTATTGCAATATCAATCAAATATCTCACATACAAGTAAATAAACCTTATAAAAATATATTGTTTCAAAACAAGAAAAACCAAAAACCAAGAGAAACAACAATGAAAATAGGAATTCCAATGTGGAATGGATATATTACACCCAAATCCAACGACCTATTTATGAATCTGCCATGTCACATTTCTAATCTCATGTTTGAATGTGGCTACTCTAAATAATTATGAGATCATAACACATCGTACATGCTAATATTATCAACTCAATAGTCTCCCGCTGTGCTATAAATATTCATGGTTAACCTTTTCGCCTGCACCTTACATTAAACTCTCATTTCCAAGTGTCGTGAAATAATTGTCGAGCATTCACCAAATAAGGCATTTTTAGTCGTGTATCTAATTTAGACCGTGAAATCTTTGGAGGATTTGATCTACATGAAGGGTGGAAATGAGGATTCAAGTTATGTAAACAATTCATTTGTCCAGGTCAATCCATTAATCTGAGTTCACATATGTTATAGTTTCAATTTGAACTAACCCATTTCATTGCAACAATGCTTGTGCAATTAAAGATAGTTCTTGCCATGAAGCCCGTTCTGGAGAATTCGATTTACAAAAACGTTAGATCTGTTGTCGGGGTGAGGGAGGAAGATAACGTTTTTTGTATTTTAGATTTGGCGTGTTCAAGGGGGATGAATACTCTTCTTGCAACAGACGCCATGTCAGAGTTGTGAAATTATATTTCATTCGCCATTTGAGGTTTCCTTCACTTATCTCCCTTCAAATGATTTCAATACATTGTTTTGGATGTTGCCTCCATTCAGAGGCATAGATGGAATAACATAAGAAGCATGTGATGACGATAAGTCTCCAACAACTAGATTATACTTCACATCGGAGGTGTCGAGATCGCATTATGGACTCTTCTATGTACACTATATGGTGTAAGGTAAATAATATTTTTATTTTATTATAAGGAATTTTCCTATAAGGATGTATGATTAATAAAATTTTTATTTTAATATAAGGAATTGTCCTCTAGCTTAGTTACTATTCATTTTAATCAACAAAGGGTATATGATATGAAGTACTATTATGCGTAGCCATTTTATATTTTGAAATTATTATTTTTTAAATTTTGTTGAATTATGAGGAGATAATTATATTGAATAAGCAGATAGAAGTAAAACATTAAAGAACTCAATGTTTGGGATTCTTTTTTCTGAGCTTCCAGGTTTTCATAGTTAGTCATAATGTTTGAAAAACTTCTAAATTGTGTGTGGAGTTTTTGAAATGTGCAACCTTTCAAGTGGACACTCCACCCATCATCACAGAAATAGGAAGCCAATATGTTGTAAAAAAGTGTTGGTGTTTGTAAATATATAAGAATTAATTGTCCATTTTTTTTTGAAATTAACCCTTAGAATTAGATAATAAGTTAGATTGCCAAAATTCTAGAAATTTTGATCTAGAATTTTTTGTCCTTATCTATTGAAGAAAAAATACATTCATATATAGGTTTTAGATTTCTACAAATTGAAAATTTTTGCAAATCATCTAAAACTAATTGTGACTAATCATCTTACACTAATTCTAAATAACCCTAGTTTATGCTACCAACTCTCTACCAACAATTACATATTACAATAACATAAATTAAGTATTATATTCAACACTCCCCTTAATGGTTAATGAAGTGATTCCAAGCATCTTTCTCATGTAATGAAACTTTTCTCTTGGTAGTGTTTTGGTGAAGATATCAATGAGGTGATCATTTGTTTTAAAAAACTTTATTTAAATTTCTCCTTTTACCACATGATCTCTTATAAAATGATATTTGATATCACTAACGCAACAACCACTTAATTAACTGGTGGTTGATGAACGTCCATAAAAAAATGACAAGAAGAGACTAGAGAGGTGCCGAGAGCTATTGCAATAGTTCTTATATCTACTACTCGATCTCATCACCTTTACATTTCGTATTTGTATGATATGAAAGTGAGGTCACCACTACCGATACGTTAGGTCATCACTACCCAACGAGATTTCCCACCACTACCATTTCCATATAAATCGATGGTAAGTGGATGGAAACCCGATATGTAGCAAAATTATTTGTTAAACCCTAATGTCGATGCATTTAATATCCTATTAATCACATTAAACATAAGTTGATGTAATTAGAGCTTTCCATTAAATAAAAAAAAATATTATCAACATCATTAATTCAAACCACAAACTTCAACAATATCATTAAAATAACATTTTCTCTCGCATCCAATTTCCATTTAGAGGAGATCTATTTGTGTAATTATTAGGTGCTGAAAACTCTCCCATTAATTAAATGAGTTTTTAAAAATACTTAATTTCTCTTCTTTAATGGAAGGACTAAAATTCTTCACTTGATTAACTAAAAATGCATCTTTATCAATCTAACAAGTGAATCGATGAGAAAAGCCCATACATGTTAATTCCCTTACCCAACACAAGGTTATAAATCTTTGCATATGTTAATATATTTTCCATAGTCTATTTCATGTTTTACTTATAAATATGTAAAACTCCTCTTTCTATTTCACATATATAAATGTAGAACTCAAACTTGTCCAAAACCTTATGCTTTATAAAGAATTAAAAAATCACTAACGATTATTATTTGTTAGGTTATATTGTATAAAAAAAAGAAATATCATGTTTTAATTGCACGAAATACTGTGAAACATAAACCTGTCCAAAGCCTTTTACTTTATAAAGAAATAAAAAAATCAGTAGAAATTATAATTGGTTGGGCTATATTCTGTCAAAATAAAAGAATCACTAAACGCAACGGCCTCGGATACTCGCTTTCATGACATCATATATGATGATGGAATATAAAGAGGAGGTGTTAGATTTCTCCGACAATCCACTCAAGAGAAAATTCATTTGGGCTTTGTCGATAATCTTCAGTGGTCAGAGTCTTTGCAACGAGACCCTAGAGGAAGCCACCTTAAATCTACCGACAATCCACTCAAGAGAAAATTCATTTGGGCTTTGTCGATAATCTTCAGTGGTCAGAGTCTTTGCAACGAGACCCTAGAGGAAGCCACCTTAAATCTACTCCATGGAATCATTAGGGATCTGGATGGTAAATCTTCCTCCCCCGTACTGGCTTGGTCACCTCTTCACTGCATTATGGAAAGGGTTTCGATCATTTCAATGCTCATAGTTGACCGCAACACTCACTCTCCCAATCTTCCTTTTCAATGTCAAACAAATATGAATCGATCTATGATGAGGCCTGGTATATGGATCTACCCTCAAACATTCATGATTAGACCATCAGAATGGCTTCCAAGTCGCCCACACCTATTTTTGGACATATCTCGATCCCGATGACCCTAAAACAAAAGATTTCATTGGAAAAGAATTAACAGAGGAGTTAATGAGTGGTCATGGAGCCCCATACTCCTTTACTTTTGTTCCCAACACAGAAGCCATGATGGAATAGAGGAAACAAATATCGTCAAGAGAATGACTAAAAATGTGAACCTATTGTTTTGGAAAGTAGTTAAATTGAAAGCGATAATGAAAATGCATAGGGAGGAACTGGTTGGAATGTTTGCTAGAAAACTTTTGTCAATTGATTCTCTCTGAAAATGGACAACATAGAAATTTTCAAGGGTTGTTGATTATGAGTTGAAAAATATTATTCTGGATAAAGGTTTTGTGACATGGACATTTCGGTTTAAGGCATATGCGAAAAATATCCTATCTCACAGATGAAGCTACATTGCAGAAGCTCTATTCCTGAAATGGAGGATGGTGGAATTCAATGGGAACTCTGATTGGCTGGAATTCACACCAGTATGGCTACACCTACGTGTCCTTCCACTGATATTTTGGTCAGAGGAAGTGTTTAGGAAAATTGCAGTACAAGGAAAAAAACATTGGAGTTGTGGTTTGGTTTTTAGCTTTGTAAGATTTGGAAAAATTTTCAAAAAAAAATCTTCTACAACCTCTTCTATTCTATTTGGGTGGATAAAGGTTTTAGTGGAGTTTTTCTTTTTGGACGTCATACTATTAAAATGTATCGATGTCTCCAGATAAATAAAAATCATTGGTGCTTCCACATAAATAAAAAGCACCAATCCTTTTTATGTTTATGCATACACGAATTCATATTGTAATCACGCAAATTGAAATATTTTGAAACAAAAAAATATAATCATATATTATGTTGTTTAAAGAAGCAATGGTTTCTCATAATTTTTAGCACCGGGGCGTACAACTCATAAAAACACATTGTTTAGTGTGTTAAAAAAGAACACAATTCATTGATATGTATATATTTTAATTAATTATAATTTACAAATTTTCAATTAATCATCTCAAAATCAAATACTTTTTTGATATTGATTTTTATTATTTTATTAAATTGTTTGAATATAATGATTGCATTAATGCATTATCCAAGGGATTACACCTCTATTATTTTTAACAATGTAAATCATCCATATATTAATTAATCAACAAAACAACATTTTACAACATTTGACAATGTAATAAAATAAGAAATCGTTTTTATTATATATGAATAACTAACACATCTTCATACAAAATGGGACAATGTAAAGGTACACAATAATCAAAATGAAACCAATATGTAATTTTTACATTCATTGGTATCATGTCCTCATGCAAATGGGAAAACATGTTGAGTACATCAAACAAAATCCTTGATTTTCAAGGACAAATATTCCAAAACATACAATTTGCAACATTCAATTATATTGATTATCATTTGACATAGCTTGAATCGCTATCATCTCTCAAGATATGTGCATGCCTTATTTCTTCATCACTTGTATGATATATTGTATTTTGGTTATTTAACATGATATTTTCTTGATACACTTGTTCTTGATGTTCCACCATTTTATGTTCCATCTAGAAATATAGAAATAAAGTGTAATAAGTATATATGCAAATTTATATATAGTATTATATACACGATTGCATAAATAAAAAAGTGTATCATACACGTGACAGTTTCATAAACAATACACATTCTTTTGAATACATGCTACATGTCGTCTCTCAAAATCTCTTTTATTGGATGCAATCCATACTTTGTTTCATGCATATTTAATATATGAAGAGGCACAATCGATATAATTAATATAAAGGTTTCTTGTTGTTCCATTAATTATAAAACAAGGGAATCTCAACAACACAGTTACTTGTGAATTGTTTACTCAAACCTTGATACTTTAACATATACTCACAACCCATACTTATTCCAATGTCTATCAATTCTTTAATTGGCTCCTATTTATATGATAGAACCTATTAGAAGACATCCATGGATGAGTGTAAATTAATTATTTAAATATAAAGATCATAAAAAAGATGAAATTTACTGTGTTAGGTTATATTGTATAAAAAAAAGAAATATCATGTTTTAATTGCACGAAATACTGTGAAACATAAACCTGTCCAAAGCCTTTTACTTTATAAAGAAATAAAAAAATCAGTAGAAATTATAATTGGTTGGGCTATATTCTGTCAAAATAAAAGAATCACTACACGCAACGGCCTCGGATAGTCGCTTTCATGACATCATATATGATGATGGAATATAAAGAGGAGTTGTTAGATTTCTCCGACAATCCACTCAAGGGAAAATTCATTTGGGCTTTGTCGATAATCTTCAGTGGTCAGAATCTTTGCAACGAGACCCTAGAGGAAGCCACCTTAAATCTACTCCATGGAATCATGAGGGATCTGGATGGTAAATCTTCCTCCCCCCGTACTGGCTTGGTCACCTCTTCACTGCATTATGGAAAGGGTTTCGATCATTTCAATGCTCATAGTTGACCGCAACACTCACGCTCCCAATCTTCCTTTTCAATGTCAAACAAATATAAATCGATCTATGATGAGGCCTGGTATATGGATCTACCCTTAAACATTCATGATTAGACCACCAGAATGGCTTCCAAGTCGCCAACACCTATTCTTGGACATATCTCAATCCCGATGACCCAAAAACAAAAGATTTCATTGGAAAAGAATTAACAGAGGAGTTAATAAGTGGTCATGGAGCCCCATACTCCTTTACTTTTGTTCCCAACACAGAAGCCATGATGGAATAGAGGAAACAAATATCATCAAGAGAATGACTAAAAATGTGAACCTATTGTTTTGGAAAGTAGTTAAATTGAAAGCGATAGTGAAAATGCAAAGGGAGGAACTGGTTGGAATGTTTGCTAGAAAACTTTTGTCAATTGATTCTCTCTGAAAATGGACAACATAGAATTTTTCAAGGGTTGTTGATTATGTGTTGAAAAATATTATTCTGGATAAAGGTTTTGTGACATGGACTTTTCGGTTTAAGGCATATGCGAAAAAAATCCTATCTTACAGATGAAGCTACATTGCAAAGCTCTATTCCTGAAATGGAGGATGGTGGAATTCAATGGAAACTCTGATTGGCTGGAATTCACACCAGTATGGCTACACCTACGTGTACTTCCACTGATATTTTGGTCAGAGGAAGTGTTTAGGAAAATTGCACTACAAGGAAAAAACATTGGAGTTGTGGTTTTTATGAAGGTTTTTAGTTTTGCAAGATTTGAAAAAAATTTCAAAAAAAAATCTTTTACAACCTCCTCTGTTAGAAGAGGATGTTTTACTGGATGTTTCATATAACTAAAAATATTTGGGTGGACAAAGGTTTTAATGGAGTTTTTCTTTTTGGACGCTTGTACTATTAAAATGTATGGGTGTCTCCAGATAAATAAAAATCATTGGTGCTTCCACATAAATAAAAAGCACCAATGCTTTTTATGTTTATGCATGCACGAAATCATATTGTAATCACATAAATTGACATATTTTGAAACAAAAAAAAATATAATCATATATTATGTTTTTTAAAGAAGCAATGGTTTCTCATAATTTTTAGCACCTGGGGCGTAGAACTCATAAAAACACATTGTTTAGTGTGTTAAAAAAGAACATAATTCATTGATATGTATATATTTTAATTAATTATATTTTATAAATTCTCAATTAATCATTTCAAAATCAAATATTTTTTTGATATTGATTTTTATTATTTTATTAATTGTTTGAATATAATGATTGCATTAATGCATTATCCAAGGGATTACACCTCTATTATTTTTAACAATGTAAATCATCCATATATTAATTAATCAACAAAACAACATTTTACAACATTTGACAATGTAATAAAATAAAAAATTGTTTTTATTATATATGAATAACTAACACATCATCATACAAAATGGGACAATGTAAGGGTACACAATAATCAAAATGAAACCAATATGTAATTTTTACATTCATTGGTATCATGTCCTCATGCAAATGGGAAAACATGTTGAGTACATAAAACAAAATCCTTGATTTTCAAGGACAGATATTCCAAAACATACAATTTGCAACACATTCAATTATATTGATTATCATTTGACATAGCTTGAATCGCTATCATCTCTCAAGATATGTGCATGTCTCATTTCTTCATCACTTGTAGGATATATTGTATTTTGGTTATTTAACATGATGTTTTCTTGATACACTTGTTCTTGATGTTCCACCATTTTATGTTCCATCTAGAAACATAGAAATAAAGTGTAATAAGTATATATGCAAATTTATATATAGTATTATATACACGATTACGTAAATAAAAAAGTGTACCATACACGTGACGGTTTCATAAACAATACACATTCTTTTGAATCCATGCTACATGTCGTCTCTCAAAATCTCTTTTATTGGATGCAATCCATACTTTGTTTCATGCATATTTAATATATGAAGAGGCACAATCAATATAATTAATATAAAGGTTTTTTGTTTTTCCATTAATTATAAAACAAGGGAAACTCAACAACACAGTTACTTGTGAATTGTTTAATCAAACCTTGATACTTTAACATATAATCACAACCCATACTTATTCCAATGTCTATCAATTCTTTAATTGGCTCCTATTTATATGTAGAACCTATTAGAAGACATCCATGGATGAGTGTAAATTAATTATTTAAATATAAAGATCATAAAAAGGATGAAATTTTAAGTAAGACTGAAAAAGTAAGCACTCACAAACTCTACAATCAACCCTTATATTCCTCGTCATCCTATCTTACATGTTGAATGAGTTTCATTTTTCTTCTTCTCTACAATAAAACAATTGAAAATTAATGTTTCATGCAATAATTAAATTTGATGTGCATTAAAGAATAAGTGAATGGTTGCATACCTCTCATGCACATTTTAATTGTTCGGATGGCTCCTCCGGCGATGCAATTATGTTTATTTATTTTACCATATTCTTGTACATGTTTTGGAAATCCCCTCTAGCATGTATTGTTTTTTCCCTCATTTGTCCCTTGGGATTTTCATGACTTTCCTTAACTAACATACATCATTAATTTAAACCTATATATAATTCAAATATATTAAATTGTTAATACAACATAAACAAATTGCCTTATTCTCTTGTTCAGATGAGCTACCTTCATGCTCATTGCATTAAGTTATTTTCCATGAACTTGTATTCGCCATATTTTATAAAAAAAAAGACAAGAATCATTATATAGCCTCACTGGGCCTAATGGTTAAGAACATGTTTTTCCTCATGAGAGGTCACAAGTTCAAATCCAGAGGGGGGTAGGGTATGTATACCTTCGTATACTTTACCAGTCAGATCATTGGGTGGAGGGGGTCCCCTGCCCCACAAACAAGGGGGTCTCATACACCAATTTGGTGTGGCTTGGTCGTGACCTTAAAAATAAAACCCGCGATTGTTTTTTACAAAATAATATTTTGGTGCTCATAATAAACTAGTACAAATCAATGCATTAATAATATGTATATGCATTGGTGCATTAATAATATTTCTACACATGAGTTCTTTAAAAATGTGTATGTGCACAAGTGCTCTATAAATTAATAGAAGCATTGATGTCTTATTACTATTTACTGTACACTTAAAATTTGACACTTCTAATATTAAAAACAAGGTTACTTTTATTTTAAACTTTGCGGTGTTGTTCATACCAACATGTTCACTAGTGCATAGTACAATGCATATCGTGAATCACATAAACATTTTTTTAAAGAAAAATGACAATGATGGGGTTTGGGATCCAATGAAATGAGTGATCCAATTGTAATAGATAAAAAATTCCCCATATACAAGTAAATAAACCTTATAAAAATACGTTTCTTAAAAACAATTATACTTGTACAATATAGAGAGGAAAACCAAGAGAGACAACAAGGAATCTAGGGATTTCAATACTGAATGTAATTGTGAAACCGTTTTATTTTTTGGATAATGCAATGAATTTTTTTGAATCAAATAGGGGAAAGATTGGGATGATGAATATAATAAAATCGCATACATGAACTTTCTCATCTGCAAATTTGTATGTAAATCTCTCTCTTCAAAAAATCTACCCACTCCAAAGATTTTGATTCTAAATCTCTTTTTTACAAATGTCTCCTCTAAATTTTGGAAAAAGAATGAAATAATGATTAGGGTTTTCATTTATAAACACATACATTTTGAAAATATAAAATTCTTGCTCATTTTTTCACTGTATATTATGGTGGTTTGATTTAGTTTGGTAATTTTATTTAATTTTACCCTTTAACGATGCACATGATATTAATATGCATCGGTGCATTTTTTTACCACAACGAACTAGGGTTGTATTGGTTTCTAATCGCACTGTCAAAGGTTTATGGTTTTTAAATTATTTTTTTTGTTTAAAAATCAATAATTTAGGTGTGCTTTGTTATTAGGGGAGCTCTAGTGCACTTTTTTATTTGGGGATCACTGATGCACTTTGTTATTGGGGATGAATCGGTGCACTTTGTTACTAGGGAGCACCATGATGTATTTTATCATTTTATTATTTTATATTAATAATAGTTATCGATGTGGTTTATTTTTTAAGCATTCAGGTGCTATTTTTTGTAAGAGCATTGGTGCCTAATTATTGTACAAGAATATTCACACTAAAGAACTATTCCTGTACAATGTGCACCACTGTGCTATTCTTGTACATTGTGCACCGCGAACTGCGGAAGCATTTTTTTAAAAGAAAATTGATAGAGACGTGGTTTGGGATCCATTGCAATCAGTGAACCCATTGAAACTGATACCAAATTTCCCATATACAAGTAAATAAACACTATAAAAATATATTCCTTAAAACAAATTCCACTTGTGAAATATAGATAGGAAAACCAAGAGAAACAACAAGGAAGGTAGGGATTCCAATACCAAATGTAATTGTAAAACCCTTTTATGTTTTCGACAATGAACATAAATTTGTTTCAATCAAATAGGGGAAAGAATGAGATGATGAATATAATAAAAACACATAATTGAAATTTCTCCTCTGTAAATTTGTATTTAAATACGACTCTTAAAAAAAACAACTCACTCTAGAGACTATGCTCATGAATTTCTCTTGTACAAATCTTGTCTCTAAATTTTGGTGAAATAATTAAAAAATGATTAGATTTTTCATTGATAAAGATGTACATTTTGAAAATATAAAGTTCCCTCTCATTTTCTCGCTATATATATATATTTTTTTTTTGAATCAATTGTTCTAGTGCACTTTGTTGTTGGGGAAGAACCAGTGCACTTTGTCATCAGGGAAGCACTAATACACTTTGTTATTGGGGAAGTATCGATGTGCTTTGTTATTGGGGGAAGACCTCAATGGATTTTAGCATTTATTGTTTTATATTAATAGTGGTTATCAATGTGCTTTATTTTTTAAGCACTGGGGAGTTATTTTTTGTAAGAGAATCGATGTAGTTGGTCGAATTAGAATCACTGGTGTGGTTGGTAGACTAGGCGCACCGGTGAGGTCTTAGTAGAATTAGGTGCACTAGTGTTAAAACCTTCACCAAAACCTCTTCCTGCCTTCCTCCACTATAAATATAGAAAGGATAAATTTTTCAGGGAGGTTCCATAAAAATCTTTGCTAGAAGGTGTTCTCTTTGTAGTGTTTGAAATTTGCTTATATTCTTCTACAAAGTAGACCTATCCATTCAAATTTTAGGATATCTGGGGATGGTATGTATCTTAGTTGGTATAAATATTTTAAGAGGGATTACAGATAGCATTACCATATAGCATAATTGCACATTTTTTCAGTGGAAATTAACCTACGAGGGCATCCCCTTTAGATGTATCAGGTTCCATGTCTATTTAAATTTAGTGAAGTAAATTGCTCGCAAGATCAGAAGAGAATATTTTGGTTTAAGATTTCCGCTTCTAGAAAATAGAAAAAAACCTCAAGCATCTCCCCAGATTAGACACAGTCACCTAAAGGATCATCACGAACCTCCGAGAACCCTAACGAAATCCAAGCTGAGGAAAGTGACAAAATTAGTAGCACAATAGAGGTCTCCTTAGATATTTTTTTCTCCCCTCTCGTTATTCCTTATATATATATGAATTTTTATTTAGTCCCTAGATCATATTAGGATCAAGTTCTGGGGGATCCATCCAAAAATTCCTTCCTATGAGGTCTTTCTGGCATCTCTAGATCACATCTTGACTCTCTGATTCCCCTCATCTCCTCACACCCTATCATTCCCTACTCCTATTCTCCTCCAATGATCCCGTGGGCCCATGATCATTTGTTGATCCCCCCTTCTCTCCCCTACTCTCTAGCACTGAAATATAAACTTTTCTCACATACTCATCCTCCAAAACTTGAAGTGTTGGGAATATTGGGTAGTCTAGGTTATTACAAGGAGAAGGAGCCAAAATCCACTTAGAGAGGTCATAAATCATATATATATTTAGCACAAAAATAAGTTACCTATAAATTCTCAATGAGGAGGAAAAATAATTGGTCAGGGCCCTTAGAGTATCTTCCCTTGGAAAAATGACTAAATGATATTCCTCTCACACAAATATGAAGTATGTCCAATCCCTACAAAAAGTGGGCATCAAAATACTTCTAGATATTCATAACCTTAGCATTTTTATGCTACAAGAAAATGTGATTGTTGGAGACAAAACCATAAAATAATTTTTTTCTTTGTTTCTTGATTGACACTTCTTGGCTTTTGATACCTGTAGTAAGTGAGGTAGGATTATTGTGGGTTGGAGGAAACATTCCTTGCAACTTATCAAATACTAGGCCATGCCTTCCATTCTAAGAACCTTCATCCTCTCCTCTGATCCTAACATAGGTTTCCTCTATCTAAACATCTATGGGTCATATACATAAAGGAAGCACTTATGGAAAAAAATCCTTCTTTATCCTCTAGTTAAATCAGATAGGGTCCTAATAGGTGGAGATATTAATTTATCCCTAGGGGCTTGTGATATTTGGGGTTATACAAATCACATTGATTCCTTAGCATATTTATTCATTCATTTATTGGATGAAGTAGGGATTCCTGATATTAATCCCTCCAAATACACTCCCACTCAAAGGAACATGCACTCTAGTGATGTTTGTGTTGAAAAATGATTCAAAATATTTCTCCTATTTGAGGAATTTATATAGCAAAATATCTAAATTTGACAATGGGTAGCCTTGGGGGGAGTTTATGATAATTGTCCCATTGTTTTGGACCTTTCACCTGGTACAGAAAAGCTTCCCATACCCTTCAATTTTAACTCTAGTTCATTGGAGGATCAAACATACATAGAGGCCATCAAATTATCCCAGACCCCTTACAATCCTTCCTTTCCAGAATCTCCCTCGCTTCAATTTTTTTCAAATAGAAAAAGGGTGAAGGAAGTATTGGTGGCTTGGAACAAGGAAAGAAGAAAAAAGGAGAATGACTCCCTACTAGAGATAGAGTAGAAATTATAAAAGTGAAAATAAAAAAACGGTAGACATTCCATTCAATGAATCCCAAAAAGAGGATTTTAGAAGTCTAAAATAGAATACGAGAAAAATTGTCTCAAATAAAGAAAAGAAATGGTGTTTGAAGAGAAGATCCTTATGGACATTGTATGGGGGAGATGAGAATACAAAATTTTTCATCATTTCTCTAATAGAAAGAAGAAGAAAAATAATATCTATTCCATATACATAATGGATGGTTCAAAATAAACCTCTTTTGAGGAAATCACAAAGGAACTGTCCATTTCAAAACTCTATTCAAAGCAAACCCAAGAGAAACAATTGACACAATTCTCCAAGTTGCTAGCCTCTTCTCTTGTTTTATTGATCAAGAAGGAAATATATTTTTTATGGAATAAATAACCAAATAGAGATATGAAAACATTACAAAGTTTCCTTATGGACAAGAGCCTAGGACAGAATGGTGTAATTGCTGAATTCTACATTGGATTTTAGACTTTCTAGGTGAGGACCTTTTAAGAGTGGTGGAATACGCCAAAACATTGAGACATATTCTAGCACCATTAAATGCCAGTTCTTTACATATTATCTTGAAGATAGATAACCCCAAATATTTCAATATTTTCATACCTATCTCTCTATAACAACATTTACAAAATAATTTCAAAATTAATAGCAAAAAAATTGAAAAATCTTCTTTCAGAAAACATCTCCTTCGAGCAATTTGGTTTTCTCCAAGGGATACAAGTCCATCATGATATTCCGATACCTCAAGAAGGTTTAGACTCCATCCACTATAGAAAAACAACAGGAAATCACTTTCAAGATGGATTTATCCAGGTATTTTGATGGAGTTGATTGGCTCTACATCAAGTTCCTCCTAGTACATCTTGTTCTTTCTCACTCTCTTGTAAATTAGATCCTAAATTGCATTAGTAATATCTCTTTTTATTTTCTGATAAATAGATCGACATCCCCCATATGCAAGGCCAAATATGGAATTATAAAAGGATTCCCTCTTTCCCCCTTACTCTTTCTTCTGGTAGATGAGAGTTTCATAATGTTGATCCAACGATCACTACAAACTGGTTAAGACATATTCAAATTAGTGCAATTTTTTTTTTGTATCATGCTGACTATTTGTTGATGATATACTGATATGTTTTGAAGGGAATACATTCTATGTATATAATTTAAAGAGAGTACTCATGGGGAATGTCATATAAGGGAATAAAAATATCTCTCAAACCATGGGCCAACATTTAAAGGATATCAGTGATGGAATGAAGTATTTAGTTTTTCTCTCAAGGAAAAAGCTACATAAAATTGGACTGTTTTTGGATACTTTCCAAAGTAAAAAGCCACATCCACTCATGGTGCCATTGATGGCCCTCTAGAGTTGGGAAGTTATTTTTGTTAAGATAAGTACCAAGATACATCTTGGTCTATTGGACTTCCCAATCCTGCATGCCAAAAGGTATATTAGGAAAAATAAACTAGTTATCATACATATTTATGTGGTTTTTCTTAGAGGATAATAAATCTTTGGTGTTGGCCTCTTGGAAGTGCGTCCTGGTGCCAAAAAAATTGGGTGGATGGGGGATAAAAACATCAATATTTTCTCAAAATGTCTCGCATCTAATAATGCTTGGGGGAGACTCGAGGATCCAGATTATGGCCATGGGTCATAAATGAGAAGTATTTATCCTCAGAAACGCTCATCGAATGGGTAAGAAAACCACATAAAATGAAAAAAATGGATCAATTGTATGGAAATATTCAATAAATGCTTTCTCGTTTATTGAAAAGTGACTTATATCAAAATTTGGTAATAGAGCTACCATTCTGATCGACAAGGATTTGTGGGTAGGATGAAAAAAAAATAAATTATTGTGAGAGCTTCTTATTCAAATAATAATTCAAGGGGGCTTCTTTTTCCTCAACCAAATAGTCCAAAGTGAACTATAGATGAGTCATCTCTAATGTCTCGGGTGGAAGGAGGTTTGTTCGAATGAGAACCATGCTCCCCAATGGTCCAACTACCTAAAAAAACTAAAGAACTCCCTGGTATGTTGTTAGGGTCCTAACACACACATAGATAGAACAATATATTCAGATGTAATAAAGGTCAATATTAATAAGGACTTTCAATAAAATAGAATAAGGCAGATGTAAGAAGACCTAATAGAATCTTCTACTTCTAGAAGGATCTTCCCTTAGATGCTTCTTTTTAGTACAAATAGGAGTCGAGGGTATGAGAACCCTAGATTGTATATTATTGTAATAGAGCCACGCTCAACTGGAGGTTTCCCCCTCGAAGAGGCCCGTGAAGATTGCTTTCAGATTCAAAGTGCTATTTGTGTTGTTACTCTCATATCATTTCAATGTTATTGTGGTGAATGTTCTGGTTATAATGTCGTTATTCTGCCATTACTAGAATTTATTTATGTTCTGCATACATTTTATATCTAGTATATTACAAGTGGTATCAGAGCACTTTCCTCGGTAAAAAGTGTGAGTTAATTTTTTTTTCAGGGTAGAGACATATTCTTGTGTCTTTAAGCCACAAATATCTGTCGTTACATGCATAAACCCGTGGTTGAGGGATTCATACATGCAGGAAATACAAGTGGTACTTAAGAGAACATTTGTTGGCCACCCTCATAACCCTTATTGGTACCCCTTTAAGTGGTAGAGCATTAGAAAACACCTGTGTATGGATCAACCTAGATTACCTGAAGCCCCCTTTAGATAAACCGATCGACCGCCTGACTGCTATAGTGTCACTGGTAACAACACTCGAGAAGATACTCTCTAGTACCTGGGTAGTCGGGTAGTAAAACTAAGGGTATGGTTTATCCTCCTTAGTTAGTTCGGTGAGATATTGGGTCGAGTACTACTGTTGGATCCCGCACGTATATCAGAGAGTTATAACACAGGGAAAACCCTTGTTTGTAGAACCCTTGAATACTTAACCATTGGGGACAAAAAAATAAACAAATTAAAACAAGCAAGATCTATTGTCATGCAACTGTGTTTGGGTTGCCAAGTAAATACACATTTCTTTCTGGTTAAGCATTTGGGCATTTCCTCTTTGCAGTATTCTTCAGACCGGAGTATAACTCTGCAGGTATAAAAAAAACAAAAAAGTCTGGAAATTGTTTCACCATTATTTGAGAACTATTCCATTGGATCCATTGCTTCACCCTTATCACATTCATCCATATAATTTTTTGGAAAAAAAATTGACCCCGCCCACGCCTTTTCCATTTCCCCATCCTCATGGCCCATACTCATAGCCAAGACTTGGAAGCTCACTTCAACACCTTGCAATTTGGTCTCATCGAGACCCAAAAATAAGTGAAACAACTTAGTGCCATTGTTGCTGCCATCAAAACAAGCATGCGGTCCTCAATGGAGGAAATGAAACAAGACCTCACCACCCAACTTGAATCAGTATTTTCGACACTCTACGCCAAACTGCATATCCCTACAAATAATCCTTCCTCTTCTTCACCTCCATATATTGAAGGTGACCATTCCTCTCATTCCCATAACTTTTAGAACCATCACTTTCAACATGACCTACGCCTTCCATGGGTGAATGTGACCAAATTTGATGGCTCGGACCCCACTAGTTGGGTAACACAAATGGAACATTATTTCTCTTTATACAACATTACATATGACTTGGCCAAACTTCGGTATGGTGTTCTCCATCTAGATCAAGATTGTTGGCAATGGTGGCAATGGTGAAAAACTTCTCATCAATGGTATATTGCTTGGACACACTTTGTGGCAGAGCTTTATCAACGCTTTGAAACTGACACCAACCATTTGGGCCATTTGAAAATGTTGAAACAATTAGGAACAGTGGAAGAATTTATAGCTGCCTTTGAGCGCCTGGATTTTAGAACAGAGGGCATGTCTGATGCCTTTTTCTGAGAGTTTTTTATCAGTAGCCTCAAGGATGAGATTTGGGCTCATGTCCTCATGGCTCAGCCTCAGAGTTGGGTGGAAGCTACTAAAAGAGCTAAAGAAGCACAATAGGTTGTATCTTCTCAAAACCAAAAACCCTCCTTTATCCCTCGCCCTAAACCACTAATCACTTCTGGAAAAAAATCCTTCTTTATCCTCTAGTTAAATCAGATAGGGTCCTAATAGGTGGAGATATTAATTTATCCCTAGGGTATTGTGATATTTGGGGTTATACAACTCACATTGATTCCTTATCAAATTTATTCATTCATTTATTGGATAAAGTAGGGATTTCTGATATTAATCCCTCCAAATACACTCCCACTTGGAGGAACATGCACTCTGGTGATGTTTGTGTTTCAAAATGATTGGACATATTTGTTGGCATGTTCACAGGAAGGTATGCTTGTCATTGATGGAAAGATCACAGTATGTAGCAATGGTAAAACCGGGACAACGTAAGCTCAGAAGAGATAGTGCAAAGGTGCACGAAGAGTGCAAGAGTGTGCTTGTTTATTTGATGGCAAACAAGCAGGCAAGGAAGATCAACAGTGTAGGGATAATTGCATGCAAACATTAGAAGCGTAAAATCCATTTCAAAGTTTCAGATACTAGGAGATTGAGAAGTCAAGAGTTGAGACTCTTCAAAACAGGAGTCCCGGAGTTGCGAAATCCAGAATCCCAAAATCCCGAAAGAGGCACATCAACAAGAGTTTTGCAGACCAGGAAATAAATCCATTTCGAAGTCATGGATACCGGGATTTGAAGTATAGAAACACTTCACCACAAGAGTGTCGAAATGCCGAAATGACAAAATGCAAAACACCAAAATCCTGAAATAGGCACATAAACGAAGAGTTTTGCAGACCGGGAATTGACTCCATTTCAGAGTTTCAGATACCAGGAGTTGGAAGAGTCAAGACTCTTCATCATCAGGAGTCCGAGAATTGCGAAATGTGAAACACCAAAATCCCAGAAGAAGGAGGACAATTTGGAATAATGGAAGTTGAAGTGTCAAAACACTTCACCACAGGAGTCTAGGAATCGCAAAATGTGAAACACCAAAATCCTGAAAGAAGGAGATAGTTTCAGATACCAGGATTTCAGATACCGGTAGTTGGGCATGTCAAGAACACTTACTACAGGAGTCTCAAAGTCATGAAACCTGAAGTCGCGATGTGAGAAATCAAGAAGAGATCTGGACCGTCGAATCATCTAGGGTGTGGACCATTGATCCAACTCCATTTTGGAGCTTCGGATACCGAGAGTTGGAAGAGTCAATTGACGAGACTCTTCATCAAAAGAATCATGAAAGGCTGAAATGAAAAATGCCGAAATGATCGAAGCTAGTGCAACCAAGATTCATTTCAGAGCTTCGGATACTGGGACATGGAGCATCAAGAACTCATCACCACAAGAACGCCAAAATGTCGAAAAGAGAAATCGAAAAAGCACTATATGGATAAGTGCTCAGTCACCTCTCGTAGTCACATGGTCAAAGAGCTGTATAGAAAATATTGAAGTGGCAAGCTCCTTTTTCAGAGTTTCAGAGATTGTGACTTGGAGAGTTGAGATGAAACACAATAGGATTTCCAAAATGCCGAAGTGAGAAATGGAGAAATGAATGCAAGATTCAACGAAGTGAATTCAATGGTGCAGATGAATTTTGAATAAGATCGGAGGGCTAATGTTGCACTTCACAGTGTAACTACTGGAAACAAATGATGGTTTCTTCCAGAGGATGAGCTCGTCTATGAAAGAGAAGATGAAGAGTCTCAACTGCTAGAGAATATGAGGAATCTCAAGATAACACCCAGTGATGCTAGACGCGTGGGTGGAACCACCAGAGAAGATGAAGAGTTGCAATGATGATCAGGTAAACTACTCGATATCAAGAGGTGAAGAAGAAGAGATAGGATGTTGAGGATGTAGGCAGGATAGGAGTGGGAAAGGGAAGTGCGAGTAAACAAACCACTGTGGAGAACAGTGGGAGGGGGAGAGCATGCAGGAGCTTGGTGCATATTGCATGCACAAGCAACACAAAGACTATAAGAATGTATAACAAAGAAGAGATCTATGTTGTTGCAGTTGAGTGTGATTGAGGTGTGAAGAAGGAGGCAGAGCACATCAGCATAAATGCACAGAAGAATGGGCATTGAAGGGATATGGCGTAGAGAGCATAAAAGGAAAAAGAACAGAAAGTGCAAGGAGTGTGAAGAAGACACTGATGTAGACAGAGCAACGTAGTTTTGCAAAATAGTGATGAGACCGGTAAGCCATTGAAGAACTTTATATCGCTGTAATAAGTCTTAAAAGCAAAGATTTAGATTTCGGGGTAGTAGGGTGGTAGGGAGGTGCTAGGGAGGACTGTTTTCCTCAGAGGTTCAAGTGGGTTCTTGAACACAGGGAGTTGTAGCTTCCATCTAGTTTCATCCAGAGAAACCAGGGTGGTAGGGTGGTGCAAGGGAGAACTGTTGTTCTCTGTTAGACAGGTTGGTGCCTGTGTGACTGGAAGTTGGTGCTTCCATCCAGTTGGTGTTGGAACATGTAGGGAGTTGGTGCTTGCTTCTAGTGGGTGCTAGAGAAACCAGGGAGTTGGTGCTTTCTTCTAGTTGGTGCTAGAGAAACCAGAGAGTTGGTGCTCTCAGCAAGTAGCATCTTGCAAAACAGAGGTTGTAGCCTCATTATGAGTCGATGCTCATATGTATGATAATGTAAAGAATGTAAATATTACTTATCATATAAAGAAGAAGAGGTTTTTACCCTCTATGGGTTTCCTCGAAAAATATGTGTCTCTGTGTACCTCATATGTGTGACTGATATTAAATGTGTTGTTACTTATTTCTCTGCATTATTGTGATTGTCATTGAGTACTTTGTAAAGAGTTTAAAATGAGGATAATTGTTTAAGCACAGTAACAACTGATTCACCCCCCCTCTTAGTTGTCCAACAATTGATATCAGAGTCAGCCCCTTTTATCTAAGGGAAGACCTTAGAGCTTAAACATATCAAACCATGAAGGGAATTCAACCAATAAGGCCCCTCTATTCAATGGAACAAACTTTTCCTTATGGAAAGTGAGAATGAGAACCTACATAATGGATTTAGGAGAAGATGTCTGGGATATGGTAGATACTGGTTATGTAAAGCTAGTTGTACTAGCTAATAAAGATGAAAAGATAGAATTTAGCTTCAACACTAAGGCTATGAATGCTATCTTGAGTGGGATGCAAAAGAAGAATTCATAAAAGTTACGCACCTAGGAATTGCCAAAGAAACGTGGGACAAACTCATTAGCAATTATGAAGGTAATGAGAAGGTAAAGGATGCCAAGCTTAAAACCTACAAAATACAGTTTGAGCAGTTGAATATGAAGGAAGATGAAACTTTTGGAAAATACTTTATGAGAGTAGAAGAAATGGTAAATGCAATGAAAGCACTTGGTGAAAAAATTGAGGAACCTTCTTTAGTTCAGAAAATCTTGAGATCTCTCCCAGATAGGTTCAACCCGAAGGTCTCTGCTATAGAATAACTTAATGATATAAAAACCTTGGAGTTTGATAAACTTCTAGGAATATTGAATGCATATGAAATGCGAATATTTAAAGATAAACCCACCTCCAACGAAGCATCATTTAAAGCAGACAAGAATGAGGATTCTGAGCCCGATGAAATTGAAGAAAAATTTGTGAAGAGACTGAAGATGGGATCAGGAAAATATAAAGGTAAAATGCCTTTCAAATGTTTCAATTGTGGTAGGATAGATCATTTTGCAAATAAATGTCCCACAAAGGAAAGGATCAGACATATGATGATGAGGAGAAGTACAAACACAAAAATTTCTTTAAAGAGAATAACTTTAAGAAGAAAAGTCTTTACGTAAACAATGATGATGATCCTTTAGATTATGAATACAATGACTCCTCTATTGAAGATAAACTAAATGAATTCATACTTATGGCCAAAGAGGATTGTGATAATAATAGCACAGGAAGTGATGCTAATGAAGAAGAAGTTGTGGTTGACATGGAAGGAGAACTGATCAGTGCATTGGAAGAGATTGACAGACCAAGAATTAAGAACAGAAAACAAAGACAATTGCTGATACAGTTTGAGAAAGAAAATAAAGAATCTAATGAAGACCTTGTCCTACTAAAAGCGGAATTAGAAGAGGCAAATAAAATCGAAGACATTCTAAAACGATAGTTATTAGAAAATAAGTCAAGATGTGAATCCTTAGAATAAGAAGTAGTAAAAACTAGGAAAGAGATGGAGAGGTTTCAAGCCTTGTATAATCAGAATATGTCAAGTATTAAAGCCTCAAAAGGATTAGCCACCATTCTGAATCAGCAAAGGAGTCCAACGCTGAAAACTGGTTTGGGTTATGAAGAGGGATCAAGTAGTGGTAAGCCAAGAAATGAAGAACCCATCAAGTTTGTCAAATTTATAACCAATGACAACAACAAACCTATAGAGACAAAGGAAGACAATCATCCACCCAGGATGAGTAAAGAAAAAGGTGCTAGGACTGAATGTGTAGAACAAATAAATAATGTGCTCCCTACTAAAAGACGTCATCAACATGGAAGAAATCAATTTTCTCAAAGAAGACAACCATTTTCCAGGTACAAAGAACTTATCTATGTCTATTGTTTCTATTGTTCTAACTCTGGTCACAAAGTTGTAAATTGTTCCTTAAGACTTAGACATGAGAAATTAAGATTTCAAAGGAATAAATACTTGCCACAACAAAGAATGATACAGCCAAGTAACAAACCTTCACAGATTGCAAATTGCCAAATTAAGTCTAGGGACATGCAACTACAGAGGTCAAGAAATAATCAATAGTCAATGAGTAGACAACGCTGGAACAATAATTTTAACCTATGGAACAATGAGATTGAATGCTACATATGTCATAACAATGGACATAAATCTATTGACTGTCGATTAAGGAACTATGAACAAGATTTGAATTCCCCTGCTGAAAATGTCAAGGTTTGGAAGAAGAAAGAAAGTGACAAGTGTGGATTAGTGTTGTCAGCTCAAATAATAATGAACCCTTGGTATATAGACAGTGGATGATCCAAACATATGATGGGAGACAAAGGTAATTTTCTATATCTAATTAAAAGCAAATAAGGAAACGTAACCTTTGGAAATGATGCTCCAGGTAAAATAAAGGGTAAAGGGATGGTGAGTTTAAATAATGGAAAAGGAAAATCCCAAGATGTTCTACTTGTAGATGGGATGAAACATAATCTTCTCAATGTAAGTCAAATGTGTGACAGAGGATGTGAAGTGGTTTTCACATCCAAGGACTACAAGATAAAGTCTATAAACTCGGGACAAGTGGTAGCCAAAGGCATAAGGAGAGAAAATAATGTATATGTTCTGAAAGAAAATAGAGAAGAATGTCATCTAAGAAAACATGATGAAATCTGGTTATGGCATAGGAGACTTGGACATCTAATCTTTGGCCACTTAATCGAACTCAAAAATCTTGAGGCAGTAAAATATATTCAAAGAATATCAAAGCACCAAGATTCAATGTGTAAACCTTGCCAAGTAGGGAAGCTAAACAGGACACAGTTTAAGTCCAAGAGCTTTACTTCAACAAAAAAAACCACTCCAACTAGTTCATATGAATTTATGTGGACCATCAAGACAGGAAGGCACAGGGAAAGAAAACTACTTCATGATGATTATTGATGATTACTCCAGACTTACTTGGGTTGCCTTTCTAAAGGAAAAAACTGAAGCATTTGAGAAGTTTAAAATATTTAAGGCTTTAACTGAGACTCAAACAGGAAAGAGGTTAAGGGTAGTAAGATCAAACCAAGGAGGAGATTTTATGTCAAGTGACTTCAAGGAGTTTTGTGATCAACATGGGATCAAGAGAGAATACACAATCCCAAGAACTCCACAAAAAAATGGAGTAGTTGAGTGGCAAAACAGAACAGTGCAGGAAATGGCCAGGTCAATGATGAATGAGAAGAACATTGGTCAAACCTACTGGGTAGAAGCAATACACACAGCAGTCCATGTTCTTAACAAAGCCCACCTTAGACCACAAAGTGACAAGACACCTTATGAACTGTGGTATGGGAGACCTGCTTCAATTAAACACTTCAAAGTCTTTGGGAGTAAATGTCACATAAAGAATAATGATGAGAACCTTGGAAAATATGATGACAGGGCTGATGAAGGTATCTTCTTAGGGTATGCTACAAACAACAAAGGATACAGATGCTATAATAAGAGGCTGCATAAAATGGTTGATTGTATTGACGTAAACGTTTATGAGGGAATCCCAGCATGAGAGGTGTACAATAATGAGTCTTCTATAGAAGACACAACTAAAGATGAAGATGAATAGGTCCAAGAATAAAAAAACGAATACTTTGAATCAGATGAAGACACAGATACTCGGATAGACTCAAATCAACAGACAACTTCAAATTCCTCCTCCAGAATCACTCAAAAGAATCATCCTGCAAGTCAGATAATTGGTGAAAAAGACAAAGGTGTAGAAAGTAGGAGAAAGCTAATCAAAAACACTAAACAAACACATATAGCTTTCATATCCATGCTAGAACCCAAGAATTTTAATGAAGTGAGAAAAGATGACCATTGGGTTAAAGAAATGAATGATGAACTTGATCAGATTGAGAAAAACAATATGTGGGAGATGGTTCATAGGCCTGAAGGTAAAAATGTCATTGGTTCCAAATGGATCTTTAAGAATAAGTTGAATGAGAAGGGACAAGTTGTCAAGAGCAAAGAAAGATTGGTTTGTAAAGGCTATGCTCAAATAGAAGGACTAGATTTTGATGAAAATTTTGGGCTCATAGCAAGATTAGAAGCTATCAGAATATTTCTTTCCTTTTGTCATAAAAGGTTTAAAGTCTATCAAATGGATGTCAAGTCAGCTTTTCTAAATGGAGATTTAAGTGAAGAAGTCTATATGGAACAACCAAAGGGTTTTGAACTGTCTGATAACCCTGAATTAGTATTCAAGCTAAAGAAAGATTTATATGGGTTAAAACAAGCCCCTCGTGCTTGGTATCACAGACTGGATACGTATCTCAAAGATAAAGGGTTCAAGAGAGGAACAATAGACAACAACCTATATATCAAAATAGAGGGTAATGATTTGCTTATTGTGTTGGTCTATGTAGATGACATCATCTTCATATGTAATAAGGATTCATTGGTACAATGGTTTTCCTTCTTCCATGGAGTCTGAGTTTGAAATGTCTATGATAGGTGAACTGCCATTTTTTTTTGGTCTGCAAATTACTCAGAGGTCTTAAGGGATGTTCATTTCTCAAGAAAAATATCTAAGAGAAATGTTGAAAAGGTTTCAAATGGAAGATTCTAAACCTGTGGGTACACCTATGGTTACTGGATGCAAATTAAGCAAGGATGATGACTCACCTGATGTTGATCAAAGTTCATATAGATCAATGATAGGTAGCCTATTGTACATCACAACATCTCACCCAGACATAATGCATGATGTTGGAATGGTAGGAAGATATCATTCTACACCTAAACAGAGTCATTTGCAAGCTGTCAAAAGGATATTCAGGTATTTGAAGGAAACAATGACTTATGGTCTATGGTATCCCATAAATGCAGATTGGGCAAACTGTTTTGATGAGAGAAAAAACACCAGTGGAGGAGCATTCTTCCTAGGTGACTTATTAGTAGCATGGCTTAGTAAAAAGCAAGGTTCCATTTCCTTATCAACTACAGAGGCAGAGTACATTGATGCTGCTACCTGTTGCACTCAGGTATTATGGATGATTCAAACACTTGTAGACTTGGAGGTAAAATACGCAGCACCGATCCCAATTCATTGTGATAACACTAGTTCCATCAGTGTGTCTAAGAATCCTACATTCCACTCCAAGACCAAACATATTCCCATAAAATACCATTTTCTGAGAGATCAGGTCACCAATCAGGTTGTTCAAGTTCATTACATTCCAACCACAGAACAAATTGCAAACATCTTTACTAAACCCCTAGCTAAGACACCATTTGAATATCTCCGACAAAAGATGGGTGTCATCTCGTCTCACACCTAAGAGAGTCCATCTTGTTAGGGGGAGTTTTATATTGATTGAATATCTGATACCTCCTAAAATTACGGCAACAGCTCAGGGGGAGCATGTTTTTTTTTACATTGATGTCAAAGGGGGAGAAAAAGGAGTGGTCTGGACCAGATGCTATAGTTGGAGGTCCAAACAGATTAACACAGTCATTCAAGGTTGCCATCAATGCCAAAGGGGGAGATTTTTGGCATGTTCACATGCAGGTATGCTTGTCATTGATGGCAAGATCAGAGTATGCAGCAATGGCAAAACTGGGACAGCATAAGCTCAAAAGAGATAGTGCAGAGGTGCACGAAGAGTGAAAGAGTGTGCTTGTTTATTTGATGGCAAATAGGCAGGCAAGGAAGATCAGCAACGCATGGATAATTGCATGGAAAGATCAGAAGCGTAAACTCCATTTCAGAGTTTCGGATACTAGGGGATTGAGAATTCAAGAATTGAGACTCTTCAACACAGAAGTCCTGGAGTTGTGAAATCCGAAATCCCAAAATCCTGAAACAGGCACATCAACAAGAGTTTTGTAGACAGAGAAATAAATCCATTTCAGAGTCCTAGATACTGGGAGTTTAAGTATCGAAACACTTCACCACAAGAGTGTCGAAATGTCGAAACGATGAAATGAGAAATGATGAAATCTCGAAATAGGCACATAAATGAAGAGTTTCACAGACCGAGAATTAACTCCATTTCAGAGTTTTGGATATCGGGAGTTGGAAGAGTCAAGACTCTTCATCATCAGGAATCCTGGAATTGTGAAATGAAAAACACTGAAATCCCGAAAGGGGGACAATTTCAGATACCAGGAGTTGAAGTGTCAAAACACTTCACCACAGGAGTCCCGGAATCGTGAAATGTGAAACTCCGAAATCCCAAAAGCAGTAGACAGTTTCAGATACCGAGATTTTGGATACCAGGAGTTGGGGATGTCAAGAAATCTTACTACAGTAGTCTCGAAGTTGCGAAACCTGAAATCGCGATGTGAGAAATCACTAAGAGATATAGACCGTCGAATCATCTAGGGTGTGGACCGTTGATCCGACTTGATTTTGGAGCTTCGAATATAGGGAGTTGGAAGAGTCAAGTGACGAGACTCTTCATCACAAGAATTGTGAAAGGCCGAAATGAAAAATGCCAAAGTGATTGGAGCTAGTGCAACCAAGCTCCATTTCGGAGCTTCGAATACCAAGACATGGAGCATCAATAACTCATCACCACAGGAACGCCGAAGTGCCGAAAAGCTAAATCGTAAAAGCACTATATGGATAATTTCTCGGTCACCTTTCGTAGTCACATGATTGAAGAGCTGTAGAGAAAAGCTTGAAGTGGTAAGCTCCTTTTTTGGAGTTTCAGAGATCGCGACTTGGAGAGTCGAGATGCCACACAACAGGATTTTTCAACTGCCGAAGTACGAAATGGTGAAATGAACACAAGATTCAATGAAGTCAATTCAACAATGTAGATGAATTTGAATAAGATCATAGGGCTATTGTTGCACTTCAGAGTATAACTACTAGAAACAAATGATGGTTTCTGCCAGAGGATGAGCTCCTCTATGACAGAGAAAATGAAGAGTCTCGACTGCCAGAGAAGCTGAGGAATCTTGAGATAACACCCAGTGATGTTGGACGCATGGGTGGAACCGTCAGAGAAGCTGAAGAGTTGCAATGATGATCAGGTAGACTACTCGATATGAGGAGGTGAAGAAGAAGAGATAGGGTGTTGTGGCTGCAGGTAGGATAGGAGTGGGAAAGGGAAGTGCAAGTAAACACCCCACTGTGGAGAACAGTGGGAGGGATAGAGCATGCAGGAGCTTGGTGCATATTGCATGCACAAGCAGCATAGAGACTATAAGAATGTAGAACAGAGAAGAGACCTGTGTTGTTGTGGTTGAGTGTGATTGAGGTGTGAAGAAGGAGGCAGAGTGCAGAAGCAAAAATGCACAAAAGGGGAATGGTGCATTCAAGGGATATGACAGATAGAGCATAAAAGGCAAAAGAATAGAAAGTGCAAGGAGTGTGCAGAATACACTGATGCCGACAGAGCAGTGCAGTGTAGTAGAACAATGATGAGATCGGTAAGCCATTGAAGAACTTTATATCGTTGTAATAAGTCTGAATAGAAAAGATTTAGATTTCAAGGTGGTAGGGAGGTTCTAGGGAGGACTGTTGTCCTCAGAGCTTCAAGTGGGTGCTTGAACACAGGGAGTTGTAGCTTCCATTTGGTTGCAGCCAGAGAAACCAAGGTGGCAGGGTGGTGCAAGGGAGAATTGTTGTTCTCTGTTATGCAATTTGGTGCTTGTGTGACTGGAATTTGGTGCTTCCATATAGTTGGTGCCGGAACACTTAGGGAGTTGGTGCATCCTTCTAGTGGGTGCTAGAGAAACTAGGGAGTTGGTGCTTCCTTCTAGTTGGTGCTAGAGAA
>CBVK0103002439.1:354-12463 GCA_900067695.1 Picea abies | reverse complement strand
CAAAAGGCATGACCAAAAATTCATAATGGCCTTCATGAGTTCAGAATGCTCTTTTTGGGATATCTTCTTCCTTCATTCTAATCTGATGATACCTTGAACGAAGATCCAACTTTGTGAAATAGATTGATCCATGTAGTTCATATAACACTTCATCAATGAAGGGAATGGGAAAATTATCTTTAATAGTGATCTTGTTGATCTCTCTATAATTTGGACACATTCTGTTGGAGTTACTTCACACACACCTAGGATTTATTTTTCCTAAGTTTATTCCTTGTTTATTAGTCATAATTAGTCATTATCTAGTCTCCTATATTTTAGGGGAGAATACTCCACCTGGAGAATATTCTCTTTCAGTTGACACTTCAGTTTGAATAGTTGAGTTGAGTTTAGATGTTGAATTGGTTTTGTCACCATGCAACATTGGGATCATCACCAATGCACTACTCTTTGTTTAGTCAGTTAACTGAAGACTAGTTGACTATTTAACTCAGCTAGGTGGCAATTCACTCCCGTAATTGCCTGAGAGACTAGAATAGGTGGCAATTTACTCTTGTAACTATTGGTGTGTGTCCAGATCAATCTAGACCACCACTATGGCTCATTAGTATTGTAGGTGAATCCATTTGTAGACAAGTGGATGCCCTCTTGGTCTATAGACTCCCAAGGACAAGACAAAAAGTGCTTAACATGGACACTGACTTCCTTTTAGATCTAATCAAGCTAATGAATGAAAGAGAAGGAGAAAGATATGTACCTTATGAACGACGTTTCTCCTTGAAAAGTCCTGGATGAGCTTCGATCATGAGATCCCTGATATTTCCTGTAAGACAAACAAAGGTACAATGGACTTCCTACTCTACTGAGATTAGCTCAATCATAGATCCATCTACTGCAGACAAACTCATATGGAATAAGCACAAGTTTGAAAGAAACAAGCCAAGCATTGATTATATTAATGAGAACAAGTAAAAGTACTTACAATCCTTTGAATGAAGGTGCAACAGCCTCTTCTAGTTCTCTTTGTCCAACCCCTTTGCTCAATCAATCTCCATTGATTGTTTTGATGACATCTCACTCATGAGATCATAGGTTAGATGTGATTCTCAATTGTCATTCCACCTTTCACCACGAGAAGGCCTCCTTATATAACCTTGGAGAGATCCAACCACTTGAGAGATCTTTGGGATAAGTTGAGGATTCCTCTTCTTCAGTTGAGGATCTCCCCTAAGATCATGCCTTGACGATTTATTCGAATCCAACTACCTTCAGGAATTGAGGGATTCTTCCCTTATTTGCCTCAAAAAACCCAAAATTTGCTAAAAAGAGGGTATTTGTCCCCTATAAGGGTGCACAGAGCGCTCAAGAACTTCCCCAAAGAGGCTTAGGGAGCGCCAACACTCCCTGACAGTGGTTAGGAGAGCGATCCTCTCCAAAATCCATTTTTTTGTGGTTTTTTCAATGGGAAAAGGTTTATACTCCTTGTTAAGAGACTTTTCATCTTCCAAACTAACCTTTGAGGTGTCTTAAGTGTCTTTATGATGTAGTTAGAGGAAAGACATAGGAAATATGGTTGTATACTCTTTGTGACACTTGCAACACTTATTGTCAAAATGCAACACTTTGAACACTCGTAATGCCGACACTTGCGACACTATCGAAGTGAGTAATTTTGAGGTGTAATAGATTTCCCCCCAAAGTATGAAGTTAGAAGACGATGATGACTGAAGTACTTTGTAGAATTTTTCGAGCAAGGGCATGGACATAGAGAAACCAAAAGAAGATGCACACAACCATCAAACAAATATTATGACATGTTTCAAAACCCAAGGTAGGCATACCTATTCTTGAGTGATAAAGACTTTTTAGGTATGGCTACCATAAAATACATTGCGGATCCATAATTATATTGACAAAAGGTATAGCCACTGCAGATACAATGTGGATCTATAATCTTATGACCTGAACTGATCGTAGCCACGAATAATACATAGTGGATCTATGAAATGACAAGACATAGCCATGACCAATACAAAGTGGATCTATGTAACAACATATTTGTCATAGTTCAAGAGGACTCCTTTGCAACCTGGGCAAAGTACATATAAGAGTGATGAATCAACCGAAGGTCTTCTTACTGATCCTGATGTAGTATGAATCTAACCATGTGAATAGATGTCTCGATGTTGAACATGGCAGAAACCACTTGATTACCGGTCAATGATGTAAACCATTAACAAGCACGAGGGAGATCACCATTGATGTCAATGATTCCCAAGGTACTCTAGTACATATTGATGAATGTGAATGAATGAGCTAAAGTCAAATATCCATGGAATCATCCAATCAAGGGTCAATGATTTAAACCCACTGTTGGACGTGAGGAGGCCTGCCATTGAGGCAAGTAGGTCCCAAGGTACTAACTGGTTTCTAAGTCTAGCTCCTGGATAATGTGTTGAATTTGAAAGGAATAGACTCGTCGAAGGAGGGCCTTGATGTATCCCCCATCAATGACACAAAACTAACATAGAGATGCAATTGGTTGATCAGATGAACATGGACTGACACGGGTATTAAAACAATATATTTGTGATGGTTGACTCTCGAGGTAGATACTTCCCTTGAACACTGATGCACGACAACATAAACATGACATGGACCAACACTTGATGATGTAGTGGATGCTATGAATTTTTTCAGGTGACCCAAAGGAGTAAAATAAACTCAGAGGATTGGTTCAGTGCAGAGGTTCAGTGTATTAAAATGCATGCAAAGACAAAGTGTCATGTTCAAGGGCGACCATAAGAGTTACTGGTAGAGTTCTCAAAAATTGCTTGGCTTGCTTCTTTCAATTTTCCCCCCAGCCAGATAGACGAGTACCTTTTTTTTATTTAACGAGCTCGAGGAGGGTAACACATGCTCAATATGACTCACCTTTGGTAAGTCCCTCTTCCTTTGTTTAACAAACTGGAAGAAGTAAGGGTTTGATCCCATTTGGGCCCTTCAATGTATGATTGTTTGACGAGTCCAGAGAAGGTAAACTCTGTGGTTTTTCATATTTAGTGAGTTTGAAAACAACTTAAAGATGAATCCAATGTTGTCCTTTTTTGTAATATTAGTCTTACGAGGCCGAAAAAGAGATAAATTATCACTCGAAAGATTCCCTTTCAAACCTTTTAACGAGTGGGAAAGGAAGCAAGATCACTCGACAATATTTTCATGTTTAGAGAGTCTGAAAAGAGCTCAAAGACGACTCCAGGGGGTTCCTTTTTTGTATATCCATGCATGCCCGAAAAAGAGATAAAATTTTACCTAGTTGCATTCTCATGTATTTATGAGCACGAGAAAGAAAAAATACTAAGATCGGCATGCCCCCAGCTTGAAAGCTGGGGGATTAACTCCAAAATGATTATCAAAAGCTGGAGACATGCCCTCCAAGCTTCAATTCATTCACCGACGTTGAGGTTGTCACCAATTTCTCTATTAGAGGGAGAAAGAGGATAAGAGGGGATGAAATGAAGGTTCAAGAGAGGTGGTTGTTTCATTTTTTAATGAGCTTGACACAAAAAAAGAACTATTCTCAGGGCTCTGGGTGCAATGCCCATATAACTGTTTCATTTTTTAACGAGCTTGCTACAGAGAGGAAAGCTATGCTCAAGGCCTCTGTTTCATTTTTTAACGAGCTTGATACAGAGAAAATAAACTATGCTTGTAGACTCTCCTTGATCATGGCTTCCAAGAGAATAATGCTCTGGAAGGATACCATGTCAAGGGACAAAAATCTATCATGGCTTCCAAGAGATCTTCACTTGATGGAAGAAAATTACTCTGGAAGGAACACATGTCAAGGGCCGTGACAGGGGTAAGGAGATCAGGGTCCAATATCCCTACCGAAAAAATCACCATGTCAACTACCGGATCCAAATAATTGGAAGTCGAAGGCATGGGAGACGATGGAAAATCGACATCAGGAGGGGAGATAGACGATATATCTGCCCTAATATATTCATGAGGGGGAAGAAAAGAGGATCGATGATGGTTATCATCCAGAGGTAGGTCGTCAATTCTCAACATTTCCATAATAGATTCATTAGAGGGAAAAATTGGGGAAATGTAGTTGATCACTGAAGACAAGGAAATTAACTGTGATGGAATCAAGGAACTGTCAGGTGCCAATAGATGTTGGTCATATGACGAGGGAGAAGCGGATTGGATAGAAATGTATGATGTTTCGGCTGGACTAAGTGGCATGGTGTCACCTAGTGCATCAAATTCCATCGGACTCGGTACAATCCAAGGGTCAGATGATTCCAAAGACTGATAAGCCGTGGTCGAAATCATATTGACGATGGAAATATGATGTGTAGTTGGTGGAAGTGGTGTAGGGAAGGTACCCATGAGGCTAGAATGTTTTAGTAAGCCAACACCAACTCTTTTGTATGTGATCTTGTGGTCTCCCAAGAAAGGAATATTGTTGGTAGCGGGAGCGCGAGCATCAATCATGCAGAAATCTAACTGATCAATAGTGACAATTTTTCCCTGATGAGGAAATTCTACACATCGAAAGACCGATGAGGCAACGACAGTCATAGCATAAAACCAACTTCTTCCAAGTAATAAGTTTTAATCGAGGGGAGCATTAACTACCTAGATATCAACAGTGATAGGTTTGCCACCCAATTGGATGGGCAGGGACTGTAAAATCCCATGGGGATTAAAACCTCGCCCATCAAAGGTGCATAACATCATTGGGGATTTGTTAAGTGTGGGTGATTTTAAACCTTTCAAACATACTAAAGACATGACACAAGTTGAGGCTCCCTCATCCATAATAGTTCGGTGGATTTGTTGATTGTGAAAAACAACATCAACTTGAAAAGAAAGTTGGTGGGAGAGTCAAGATGCATAATTGTCTAGGTTAAACATGATATGGTTGGATGACTCATGATCAACAATTCCAATAGCGGCTAAGAGCGTTCTACATTGACTGGGACAGTGTTGTAGAAATTCTAATGTAGACATAGCACACAATGTTTGAGCCAAATCTTCAACAATGTTGTAGTTCTGGGCGGCATGTGAACTAGGATTAAAGGTAGCTTTGTGTATATTTCTCTTAGGAGGGTGTAAAATAGAGTCAAATGTAGGTTTACCAATCTGAAGTGGTCTAGACGGAGGATTAACCGATGGAGGACTAACGAAGGATGGTGATGGATCCGATAAAGTACCGGTTTAGTTAGTGTCTTTTCCTTTATCAGGGTTACCTGGTGTGTCGTATGTATTAGAGTGAGTGTTCAAATTAATCCCATCAAACATATAAATATGTGCACTCGTCGAGGCTTCATCATGAGGATGGCTAGAACTGCCCCCAGGAGAGGGGGTTTGAGAAACCATGGATTGCTGCTGTGGAAAAGGTTGAGTAAGAACAACGGATTGTGAATTTCCATGGAAACGTTTGGCCACTTCATTGCGATGTGGACAGTCTCGAGTGTAGTGATCGTCACCACAAATGATACATGGGAATTTCAATTTTCGTTGTGGTTTCTTTTCGGTAGTAGGTGTTTAAGTTTGATTTTTTGGTTGTTCATTGTTATTAGTATTTTTTGATTTATGTTTTGTCTTCTTCTTACCTACAGATTGTTGTGAAGGGGAAGATTGAACTACATTTACCTTAGAGATCTGAGTTTGGGGGTAGGTAGAGGAGAGTGTGGTCGATTGGGAGGTATATTGAGTTTTGACGAAACCGATAACACCGTCCGCATGAGATGAGGATGAAGGCTTGGATGGATCGGTATTAGCTCGAGAAGCATTCAAAAGAAAATCATACAAAGTACTAAATTGTGAATAAACCAAATCTAAGTACTGAGCCCGAGAAATGGTTTCTTCCTCGATGACCCTGCCACCCATAGTGACATCACGAGCGCTCAGGGGTAAAAATGATTTAATAAACCATTCTTCCAATAATATGTTAGGAATGATTACCTTGATCATTCTTTGTCATCATATTCACTCATGAATATGGTCAGAGATATGCACAGAGTCAGTTTGACGAAGGGAGGTCAAGAGTTCAGTACCCGTCTCGTAGCGAATAGGTAGTTGAAAGTGCGTGAGGAAAGACATAGCAAGGGAATTGAAATCATGAAAAGAAGCACGTGGTATTTCAATATACCATTTTGCTGCTGAGCCTGTAAGTGTTCATTGGAAAAGACACAAACGTACATAATCATCCATGAGGGAGTTTGATGAACACCACAAATGGAAAGTCATCACATGGTTATTTGTATTTTCTCTAGATTTTTTGTCAAATTTCAGAATATCAGAAGGAAGTTTAGCTGGGATAACTAGCCAAACTGATGAATGAAAAATAGGATAATTAGTCAACCGAGACAAGTCTGGGAGATCCAGAGTTGCAAGGAAAGGTAGTTGTCGGTTAATTTGCAGATGATACTGGTGTGGCATAGGAACACCAGTAGGACCATAAAATGGGTTAGGTGGATAGTTGTAACCAATAGGTCCTCCTACATACGGTTGTTGCTGGCCAGGATAAGCAGGATTCGATGATGGATGAGAGACATTTTCATAACCCGGTGGGTTCTGAGCATTATAATCCAGGTGATTTGCTTGCCCATAAGGAGGATAAACATTTTTCCCTTGAGGATGAAAATGAGTAGGTCCTGGAAGTGGATACACATTAGACCCATGAGGAGGATAAGGTTGTTGTCCTTGAGAACTCCAGGTGGTGTTTGGGATGCTGCCCGGATAAGGTTGTCCATAAGATGTTTTGGAAGGAACATGATTTGATACTCCTCCTTGTGGGTTATGATATGAATGCCCCCCAACATGGGGTTGGGTAAAAGTGCCTCCTGAAGAGAATCCCCAAGATTGTGAAGGGTTTCCAGTAAATGAAGGTTTCCCCCCTGCCAGTGGTGGGTTAATGATCGGGGTATGACTGGAAAAGGGAGGTTTCCCTTCAGGAGGAGCATGAAAAGGGGCTGTCCCCGGGGAGGGGTAGGCCCACCATAGAATGATGGTCCTTTAGGAAGGAACGGTTTTCTAGATGGTGGTTTCCCTCCAGTCGGTTATATTTGGCTGGCAAGGGTTTGCATTCTCTGGTGAAAATATGTCCCAACAGGATTGTGCGAAACATGTAGAGTTGTAGAGTGAAAGTTTGTAAAAGTGGGGGTAGGGATCGAAGTGCCTTGGGAATGAGTAGAGGTTATGAGTCTAGAATTAGGATAGACTTGTGCTTATGCAATAGTAGGGTTAATGACTTGATCGATGGGGTGCTTCATGGTTTGACTAGATGGTCCACTTTCAACAGGAGGGTCATGAGGATTAAAGGGTTGTCAGAAGGACTCAAAATTCTCATAGAGATTGGGTCCTGATGAAGTCATCCATATATAAGGAGCAGGTTTGGGATTTGTATCTACTTCAGTGATAGGACAAACAAGATTCCTATACTCATCACTGAAGGTTGGTTCTATGGATCCCATATATGTCTCGGTAAAAGCTCTCGCAGGTAATTGTGGGACCTCTTCATCTATGAAGTTTCGAAGGGAGTCTAAACAAAGAAAAAGTGGTTCAAGAGGGGTTAATGAAATATATGTAGTGTGAGGAGTGGGATTCTTAACCGTAACCAAAGTGCCTTCTGAGTTTCTAACGGAGGAACAACAACACTCCCAGCGTCAGATTGATTTTCTACCTCTCCATGGTAGTTGTCTTCTGGAGGATTAGGAGGTAAGAGTTGGTAGCCTTCCAGAGGAATCCCTTGTATCCTACGTTATTGGTGAAGACCTTTATCATCTATAGGCTCAATTTTGGAGAATAACAGTACACGCTAAAAATCTAGGGCCAACTAACAAAAAGAAACATCATACGCTAATAAAATCTAGGGATCAAAACCAAGCAAACAAAACTTCTCTCGATGATCGTACTAGTTGATGATGAAATCCAATGTTGTATGATCAAGTCAATAAGGGGCTAGGATATGGTGGAACAGTTACAATGGTGACATGCTTAATGAGCTTTCACCTTGGTGCAAGATTCCATGCAGTAATTGTGGATTTACCCTCCAAGGAGCCCGAGTGAGTTTGACTAATGTCTGTCCTAGGTACAGTGAGACTTCCCTTCACTGTCGCCTTGTGTAAGTACCTAAGGCTTATGGAAACTACAGACACCAACTAGCAGTCAACCCCTGGGCAGGTACAATCAACTATTCGCTCTGAACGTATGGAAAGGATAACAAGTCTGAAATCAACTCGAGAGGCTCCCACACATAATCATGGGTATACCTTCAAGTGACCCCCAATATACAATCCGACCACTACAAATAGTTGAACCATAGAGGGATAATCTCCGTAACTCACCCGAATGTGACCTCGTGTGTAACCCCTGCGTGAGAGGGGGATCGTAGAAAGCCTATACGAAAATTGGATTTGGCTCTCCCTATTTCAGGATGCTAATGTTTGTTTTGAAAACTTTGGAGATTTGTACTCACAACCTAATCCAAAGTGATAATCCTAGTCTAATGTTGGTGGAAGATCCTAAAAACAAAAATGTTCTATATAATTTTTAATTAGCGTTGATTGTATGGTTTTTCTTTACTCAAAGGGTGTATGACAATGAAACTGATGGTATGATGACTCAATTCCGAAAAATGCACAAGAAGATGATAAACAATTGTTTCTTTCGATGAATGGCTATTTAAGGGAAAAAGAGAAAGTTGTTTTCACTATCAAACACTAATATGTAATGTCCTCAATCAATTTGTTTCTCACTCAAATCCGATGCAATACTAAAAATTTCAGAAATGCCTTCTAACATCCAAAACAATCACTAAAATATGTCCTTTTGCTTATATGTGAATGATAATCATATGTAAAACTTATAAATGTCAATCAGACTTCATGAATAAATATTCATAAGCAAACCTCACACCTCAAAGATCAAATGAAAAGGTTCACATACCTTTGGATTTCCTCACAAAAGTTTTCACTCAGTCATATAAAGGAGAAGAAAACAACAAGTTAACTCTAGGTCAGCAAAGACAAAGAGTGGTTTCAAGGCAAGAAAAGAAGATGTCAAAATCCCAAACAAAAAGGATGAATTCTCAGAAAAAAGGGTGTTTGAAAGCCAATATCAAGATGGATTGAGAGTATGGGACCCTGAGCAAAAGCCAAAACCAAGAAATAGCTTCAGAAGATGAAAATTATGGAGAATTTCTCACAAAAATGGGGTAGACCTCTAGTGTAAGGGGCACCAGATTATTCCACCTCTCTGTGTAAGGCTATAAGGGAGTTCTAGCACTATGAATTCAACAGGAGGGGAGCACTCTACTCCAAAAACTCATAAAAAAGTCCAAAAAATAAAAAAATTCAAGAAAATTCATTTAATCAGGGTGATCATGATGACATAAAGAGGCAATCAAACCAATCTAAGAATCAACATGACAATATGGAGAATATCAAATCAGTGGGCAAAGGGCCAAAACAAGATCTGGGAATGGAAACAAAAATTAGAGGTTTTCCCCAGTGGAGTCGCCAATTTCTGTTGTAGGTGAATCCCCCTGCGGACAAGTGGATTCCCTCTTGGTCTCTAGACTCCTAAGGCCAAGACAGAAAGTGCTTAACATGGACACCAACTTCCTTTTATATCTAATCAAGCTAATGAATGAAAGAGAAGGAGAAAGATATGTACCTTATGAATGACGTTTGTACTTGCAAAGTCCTAGCTGAGCTTTGATCCCGAGCTCCCTGATAGATCCTGTAAGACAAACAAAGATACAATGGAATTCCTACTCTACCGAGATTAGCTCAATCATATATCCATGTACTATAGATAAACTCATATGGAACAAGAAAAAGTTTGAAAGAAACAAGCCATGCATTGATTATATTAATGAGAACAAGTAAAAGTACTTACAATCCTTTGAATGAAGGTGCAATAGCCTCTTCCAGTTCTCCTTGTCCAACCCCTTTTCTCAATCAATCTCCACTGATTGCTTTAATGACATCTCACTCATGAGATCATAGGTTAGATGTAATTCTCAATTTTCATTCCACCTTTCACCATGAGAAGGCCTCCTTATATAACCTTGGAGAGGTCCAACCACTTGAGAGAGCTTTGGGATAAGTTGAGGATTCCTCTCCTTCAGTTCAAGATCTCCCCTAAGATCATGACTTGACCATTTATTCAAATCCAACTACCTTAAGGAATTGAGGGATTCTTCCCTTATTTGCCTCAACAAACCCAGAATTTGCTAAAAAGAGGGTAGCGCTCCCCCATAAGGGTGCAAAGGGTGCTCAAGCACTCCCCCAAAGAGGCTCAAGGAGCGCCAACACTCCTTGACAGTGGTTAGGGGAGAACTCCTCTGCAAAATCCATTTTTTTTTGTTTTTTTCAATGGGAAAAGGTTTGTACTCCCTGTCAAGTGAATTTTCATCTTCCAAAATAACCTTTGAGGTGTCTTAAGTTTCTTTATGATGTCGTTAGAGGCACGACATAAGCAATATGGAAGTATATTGTTTGTGACACTTTCAACACTTATAGTTAAGATGCGACACTTTCAACACTCGTAATGACGACACTTGCGACACTGTCGAAGTGATTAATTTTGAGGTCTAACAATTAGTTACTCATTTATCCTATATATATTGTAAATTATTCACTCTTTGAGTATGGAATACAGTTAATGAGAATTATTCCATTCTTTCTATCTTGCTTCTTCTTTCTCAATTTCTCTCTTCAAATGTGTGTAGTATTTTCTAGGTATATCTATTCTGTGCAGGTTCAACACATTCACATGGTATCAGAGCCGATGGACTGCTAAGAAAAATCTACGCCAAATTATTTTTTGCAGGTACTGAAGATTGAAGGACACATAAAGATGGAATCTATGTTTTACTCACCAACAATACTTCTCACACCTCATAACTATTTGGAATTGAAGCCAAATATTCTACTTCTTCTCAGAAGTAGAGGCTTATACCAAATAACCATGGCAATGGAAGTAGAGCCTGATTCTGCCGATGAGAAAAATGGCTTTCTCAATAGACAAGATATGGCCATAGGAAGTATCAGCATGTATGTTTCTTCCAAACTTTTCCATCAAGTATATGAAGAATCACAAGGATTAATTCCAAATGAATTATGGACCAGATTGGAGGTTCTATTTGGGAATAAATAATATTGTGAAGATTTCATGCAGGAGATCAAATAGATAGAGTCAGAAGAGAATCCATCAGAAGATCAAGTCTCTTATTATGAAGAGTCTTATACAAAAGTATTTGCAGAAATTTGTATTCCATTAATTGAAGATGATGTCTACTCCATTTCATATTTGTTTTCTGAAATTCATGTGGAATATATATGGCATGCATATCAGGGTTCACATGCAGACACTTTTTCATGCACCATGCATGCATCTCAGGAGTAAAAAAGGGAGCCGCGCACATCAGACACCATTTTGATATTTTCTGAGAAAAAATTGCAGAAACAAATTGGATATTTGAATTCCTCTCGGGAAAATATCCAATTTCAAGAAAAACATCGTTCGAAAGGGAGTCCAGAAAGTGAAGTTATGATTGTTTTAAAATCAACAAAATTTCAACATTTTTCTGGAAACTGCCGCATGGTTTTCAAAGTTTCATCCAAACTTTATTTGGATATTATTCATTACAAGAAGATAAAGTGGATATATGTGGAAATATCAATGATGCATATACTTCATCAGATCCATGTAGACATCTACATCTTCAACACAATCTTCAAAGAACACAAAATTGCACAGTTGCGAGGTCGTCTTGGAGTGAAGGACATGGTTTCTTAGCAATTTCCTTTTGTTCCTTATCCTTTTTTATTTTATGCATTGTAATTTGAGGGGGGGTTTTGTTCCCATGAGGTTTTCCCTCTTTCCTCTTTTAGTTCAGTCTATCTTTTGTATTTGGGTACCTAACATGGCATCCTAGTCGGGAGCCATTCTTTATTTTCACCATAGTGATGTTCAGGGGGGGTGTTGGAGTTACTTCACACACACCTAGTATTTATTTTTCCTAAGGTTATTCCTTGTTTATTAGTCATAATTAGTCATTATCTAGTCTCCTATATTTTAGGGG
>CBVK0103002389.1:0-10138 GCA_900067695.1 Picea abies | reverse complement strand
GAATTAAAATTTTCTTCACACTCAGGTGTCCATTCAAATTTAATTCCCTTGTTTTGCAAAGAAGTGATGGGATGAGAAATCTTAGAGAACCCTGCTATAAATTCTCTGTAGTAACCAGCTAACCCCATAAAATATCTGACTTCTGAAACATTCATGGGTGTTGGCCATCCTCTAATGACTTCAATCTTCTCAGGGTCTACTGCTATACCCTATTCTGAAATAATGTGCCCCAAGTAATGGATATGTTCTTGATAAAAAGAACACTTACTCAACTTGGCATACAACTAATGTTCTCTCAGCACTTGCAATACCAGTCTTAGGTGATGTTCATGCTCTTCCTCTGACTTAGAATAGACAAGTATGTCATCCATGAATATTATAACAAACTTATCCAAGTAATTTATGAATATGCCATTTATTAAGCACATAAAGATAGTTGGTGCATTGAACAATCCAAATGGAACCACTACAAATTTATAATGCCCATAGATGGTTCTAAAGGTTGTCTTATGGATGTCTTCTTTCTTGATTCTTACTTGATGGTATCATGATCTCAAGTCTATATTTGAAAATATCATTGCTCCTCTTAGTTGATCAAAGAGGTCATGAATTCTGGGTAGAGGATACTTGTTCTTTATAGTAGACTTATTCAGCTGTCAAAAGTCAATACACAGCCTCAAGGTTCCATCTTTTTTTTTGACAAAGAGTATCGGTGCTCGCCAAGGTGAAACACTTGGACATATGTACCCTTTCTTCAACAATTCCTCCAGGTCATTTGTAATTCTATTAACTCTGGTGTGCTCATTCTGTAAGGTGTTTTTGACATCGGGGCAGCTCCTAGCACTAGATCAATAGAGAAATCTATCTCCCTTTTTTGTGGAAACCTTGGTATTTCTTGGAATACATCCTCAAATTCTTGTAGTATTGAGAAATCTTCAAGGCTTGTCCCCTTTGTCTTTTTTGGCTCCTCCACATGGGCTGCATACAATTGACACCCTTTTCTGAAAAATCTCTTCAGCTGTAAGGATGACATCTCCCTTATAGATATGGGTCTTGGAACTCCTTTCAAAGTGATGTGTTTTCCATCTCCATCAAGACATCTAAATGTCTTTCTATGACAATCTAGGACAACATGATGTTTGTCCAGCCAATCCATTCCAATTAGAATATCATAAGACCCCAATGGTATGATATCCTTAATCTCATACTCTTTAATTTTTTGATGTACATTTTCTTGCTATAAAATTTATTTTACCTGTAGGTAATGTTGATCTGTAACAACAACATCTAAAATTATGCTCTTTAAATCTGACTGATGCATACTAACAGTTGTAGGATTTGATGCATGATATTTACTCTTCTGTTGAGAGCATCAACAACTTTATTTTCTTTTCCCTTGATATGCTTGATGTCAAATTCATACTCACTTAAAAATTCCATCCATCTTGTTTTCCTAGTATTCAAAGTTGGTTGTTCAAAAATATATTTCAAACCACTATGGTTTGTCCTTAATTCAAATGTTTTTCCCATGAGATAATGCCTCCACATATTCAATACATGAACTATGACAACAAGCTCCAAATCATGTGTGGCATAATTCCTCTCATGTTCTTTGAGTTTTATGGACGCATAACCAATGACATGTCCATTTTGAGTGAGGAATCCACCAAGTCCTTCCTTGCATGCATCTGTACATACCACAAAATTATCATTTGGGTCAACAATATTTAAAATAGATGCACTAATAAACAATTCTTTCAACAAATTAAAGTTCTCTTCACACTCAGTTTTCCATTCAAATTTGATTCCCTTCTTTTGTAAAAAAGTTATGGGTTGAGAAATCTTAGAGAACCCCATTATAAACCTCGTGTAGTATCTGGATAATCCTATAAAATATATGATTTCTGAAACATTCCTGGGTGTTGGCCATCCTCTAATGGCTTCAATCTTTTATGTATCTACTGCTATACCTTGTTCTGAAATAATATGACCCAAATAATGGATTTTTTCTTGGTAAAAATAACACTTGCTAAGCTTGGCATAAAGATGGTGTTCCCTCAGCACTTGTAACACCAACCTCAAGTGATGTTCATGCTCTTCTTCGGACTAAGAAAAAATAAGTATGTCATCTAAGAACACAATGAAAAACTTATCGAGATAATTTATGAATATGTCATTCATTAAGCACATAAAGACATCCGGTGCATTGGTCAGTCCAAATGGTACCACTACAAATTCATAATGTCCATACATGGTTTTGAAGGTTGTCTTATCGATGTCTTCCTCCTTTATTATTACCTAATGGTATCTAGATCTCAAGTCTATCTTTGAAAATAGATTTTCTCCTCTTATTTGATCAAAGAGGTCATCAATTATGGGTAGAGGGTATTTTTTATTAATGGTGTCTTTATTCAGCTGTCTAAATTCTATACACAGCCTCAATGTTCCATCCTTATTTTTGACAAAGAGTGTGGGTGCTCCCCAAGGTGAAACACTTGGACGTGTGTACCCTTTCTTCAACAAATATTCCAACTACATTTGTAATTCTTTCAATTCAGGTGTACTTATTCTGTAAGGTGTTTTTTATATAGGGGCAACTCCTGGTACTAAATCAATAAATAAATCTATCTCCCTCTTTGGTGGAAATCCTAGTATTTATTGGAAAACATCTTCAAAATCTTGCAATACTGGAAAATCTTCAAGGCTTGGCCCTTTTGTCTTTTCTAACTCTTCCACGTAAGATGCATACAATTGACATCCTTTCCCGAAACATTTATTTAGTTGTATAGCTGAAATCTCCCTTATAGAAATGGGTCTTGGAATTCCTTTCACGGTTCTTTGTTTTCCTTCTTCATCAAGACATGTAAAGGTCTTGTTATAACATTATAGGATAGCATGGCATTGGTCCAACCAATCCATTTCAATTAGGATGTCATAAGATCCTAATGGAATGATATTCATATCAGTAATTGTATTTACTCCATTAAGGTTTATTGGACAACTTATGACATCCTCATTGATCCTTCTTTTTGTTCCAGTGTCTAGATGAACTAAACTTTACTTTCCTAGCTTACTTTTCTCAAAATGTAATCTATCCACTATTTTAGGATCAATGTAACAATGACTTGCCCCTGAATCAATTAAAATTGCAACAGAGTGATTTATGATCTTACCTTCTACCTCAATCATGTTGGATTGGTATTCTGCTTGTCGATCATCTAAGGTTTCATAAATACTTCCCATGTCTTCGACTGTTTTAGCCTCTTGGATGTTGTGCACAGTCTTCATGTTGTCCTTTATGTGTGGGAAATCCTTGTACAAGTGATCTTCTTTGCATCCCCAACACTGAATTGGTGGTCTTCCCCTTTTTCCCAAGGAGTCTTATTTCTTGGAATCATCCTTAGCATATTGATCTTGATGATTTTTATTAGGATCATTTATATTGAAAGGAGGTTTGAATCCCTTCCTCCTCTAATTAGAATTCTCCTTCTTCTTATCCTTCCAAGATTTATGCATGGACTCTCTGCTCTGGCCTTGCTCATACAAGTATTTAGCCTTCATGATGGCCTCAGTCAAGGTCTTGGGCTCATCATACCGAATCTTTTCTTTATAAAATGTTGGCAGTCCACTCAAAAACCTTTGTATCTTTACCTTTTCATCATTTATAAACCCAACATACTTTAACAACCCTAAGAACTTCTTCTCATACTCTGCCATAGTCATGTTTCCCAGCCTGTGTTCAAATAACTCTTGCATTTTCTTGTCATAAAAATGCTATGAGAGGTACTCCTTCTGGAAATACTTCTTGAATTGCTTCCAAGTGATCATATTTTCATTAATATGTTCAGCTTGTTTCAATTGATCCCACCACATTGCAGCTTTCTCATGTAAGTGGTAGGTGGCAATTATGGCTTCTAAATTTGATGAATAGTTGTGCAATTGGAAATATCTCTTGAGTCCAAGCAACCATGCTACAACATCATCTTCCCTTTCTCTTTCACCATCAAAGGATGGTGGCTTGAGCTTCCTTAGCTCTCCTTGCAAATTTTCCACCTCGTGTCTCCTTCTTTGGTGCCTAACGGGAGACACCTCTAGACTTCTTAAGGAATATTCAGATGCATAAAAATTTCTTGTTGAGTAAGGAGGTGAGTGGTGTCTATGAGCTTTGTTATCACTTCTGGAATAACCATCTCTTCCACGATCATCACTTCTTTCATGACACTTGACTTCTTCCTCTTGCTTTGAGCCATTATTGGCTTGACCTTGAAACTAATTTAATCTTTGTGGAACTCAAGCATTTATCTTACTTTTATCTCTCGTCATCCTCTCATTGTCTGCCTTGTAGCTCTGCACTTATATTTTCAGACTCTTCACATATTCCAACAATGTTTCTTACTTCCCTCAGCCCTTGCGTTCGTTGGGTTTTGTCTCTGCATTGCCAATTTTGGTATTCTAGCCTTCGGCCTCTTTATCATGGCTGGAGGCTCCCTCGCCTTCTTCCATTTATTCAGTATGCATTCTGAGATGAGGTGTTTAAATCCCTTAATTCTGCAAAATGTGCAAGTGACCATTTTGTCATAATTAAGGATATCATAAACAAAATTTGTCAATAATGCTACAGATCCTTTCAACTCGTGAAGAATATATATAAATAACACTTCCATGTTATCCCTAGGTCGATATAAAAATCAATTATGCACAGGCACTTTCTTCAAACCACTTTCCCAAGTGACCACCACTCAAAACTGTGGGCCAAATCCTTCCTGGTGCTTTTTTGTGTTAGAATCACTATATTTGAGATCGTGTGATTTAAAATTGATCTAGGGTTGATATAGATGGTCAACAGAAGCTTCGGGACTCTGGATTTGGGAGTTTTGGACTGTCCACACTCTCAACTCTTCTGGAGTGCCAAGTCTCTAGACTGCAAGATATGTTGCCACATATCATGTCACGATCGATGGGTAGGATTTCCTTCATGGCTTCGAGATTCAGGAGTTTCCCAAGCACCTCTCCACAAATCTCCCGAAGTGTCGAAATACCGTAGGTCCCCTCCTTATTCCATGTATCACCTCTCTATCAACAGTGGATATTAACTCCCGCCTTCGAGAGTTCTCAACCCAAGAAACCTTCACTCAAAAATCTTTGGAGTACCAAGTCTCTAAACCTTGGGATCTTGCACCATGTGTCTACTGTAATCAAGGACTGAGATGGGCTCTGGACCTAGGGAGTCCTCGACCCAACTTCTTATTCTTTGATTCCTCTGAAGTTCCAAGTCTCTGGAGTACGAGATCTACTACCATGTGGTAGAAAATCAGGCACGGACATGTGGCCCTATCTGACGGGTGACACATGTCATATAATAATTGGCATGAACGGTCTTTGAAAAAAATGAAACACGATGACACATGGTGAGAATCAAGTGCATCCACATCACCCTAGGTGATGTCAGCAGGTCACATCACCCCAGTGCCTCATGCCTTCAGTACTTCGAAACTTCGGGAGACTTCTCCCCACTACACCACAAATCCCTCGAACGTCGAACTCCTGAATCGGCTAATCTGCAGACACATGTGCTCAAACACGAACGGTCTAGATTTACTTTGGGGTTTGGGATTTCGTATGTTTTTTTTTTTGAACACCACCACACCCCCGGACTGTCGAATGTCAAATTTATGAACCCTTGCTAATCTTCAGACATGTGTCACCAAATATGAAGGATCCATATTTACTCCAAAGTTCGGGACTTCGGAGGTTTTCTTTGTCCAAAAAAGAAAAAAAATCACCAAAATATACCGATCCCCGACCATCGGCCATCAGTGATCATATATTTCCTTGGTCGATCTTCAACCCTTCACCCAACTCGTCGGTCCCCGACCATCAACTGTCGACGATTTTTGTTGGCGAACTTCCACGCTTACAATTTTTTGACAAAATCCCCAGGTGAATCTAGTTCATTGATCTCCTGGCCAAGATGATCCTGACCATTGATTTTCTCCAACCCCCCAAATAGTCGAAATGAATACGAGTCGTCGATGTTCCTCATTTTCAAATCATCGAATCAATCCTAGCCGTTGATTTGGTAAATTTTCCAAACTTTACAAACATTCAATTTTTTTTTTTTAATTTTCAAGTATGAATGGGGACAGTTGATCCAAGATCGAATACGATCTCGACCGTCGATTCTCCAAACTTTGTCTAGCATTATAGTGCCCATTAAACTCGAATTTTCGACCTTCTAAGTCGAATTCGGATCCGCAAATATGCATATCAAATCCATTAACTTCTTAGACAATCATGGAATCATTCAAACTCAAATCCATTCATGAATTTAGGGGATTTCACTCAACTGCTTCCATCATTTTTCCCCAAATTCGTACATGTGTGTGTGTGTGTGACAGTGAATCTTCCCGATTTGCACTTGTTATGTCCTGTAACAGTTCGATGTTTGAACCAAAAGCTCTGATACCAATTTGTAACGTCCCCAACCACCCATTCTAGGAAATGCCACTACAATTCTTCTTTGTTACCAATTGTAACATACCCAGCCTCTCACAGGAAGGGCATGCCACACCTAGAACGCACCTCTTGGCGGATTTGAAAACTATGATAACAATTATTTAATAAAGAAGCATGGAATACATACATGCAATGATCAAGATCCATACCACAACATAAAAGACATGCACAATATACCATCCACAACATTAACTAGCAAGCATGCATATTATAGGTACAATCTCAGGTATAATAATTTGATATGTAATGGAAATAAATACACAATCAAAGGAAACCATAACAGAGAGCACTTATATTTTATAAAAGAAGACACCAAAGGAAACCATAACAGAGAGCACTTATATTTTATAAAAGAAGACACCAACTAGCTACAGACCAAGGACATTCCACCCAACCGTAGACACTGTTGTTCCAAGTCTCAACAACAATGTCACCCCCAAGCTAGGGCTATGAATCCACAAGGACAGTTCTAGAGTGTTACTTGGCTTCCTAAACTAGTCAGTACTCAAGCTCTCACAGGATTCTACAGCACTCACAGCAATCCAAGTACCCATCTCTCTTCTACCCAGCATGCACCACCCAAGAGAATGAACTTCCACCCTTCTATGCCACGCAGTCCCTTAGGCAGTCCTTCTCCTTCCAGGGCTCCAGTGCAGCTGGTCCAAAATCTCCATGTTGGGACTCTCAGCACTCACAGGTGTGATCAAAGTTGAACACAAGACAAGCATCCCAGACATGTATGCCTGAAATCATGGCTGGAATGCACCAACAATCTCTACAGCCAACCATCATCGTTGTTATTCAATAGTTCATCCTCCTTTCTCAATCCAAGACACGAAAAATGAGGAAAGATGAGTGAGTGAAGGAATGAATGGAGTGAAGACTTCACGAGAGAGGATGAACAGTGAAAAAAATGGGTGAATGAATGTGTGAGGTGACCAACAACAACACCAGAATGGGGACCTTCGGCTATACAGAGTTTCGATATTTGAGCCCTAACATGTCACATCACTACATGCTTTTCAATTTGTGGGGGCACGCATCGGTGGTTTGGAGTAACCCACTTTTTGCCTCACAATTCTCATGATGCTGACACGTAACCCCTTGGGGAAACCATGGTTTGGATTGCGAGATCACCTTGGGAAATTATCTCCCGTGCAATTTGGTTCCTCACAATGCCTCCTATCCATTTATCTCATTGTCCAATGGGAATTGATAGTGGTGACCTTAGCCCTTGCTTCTTTTTCATCAGACGACCCCTGTTCACCTATCCTTCGATCCAATGATCCTGGATCTCTCCCAATCCTACAATGGAGATCGCTCCTGAATTCAAAGGGGACGGTCAAGATCCTTCGAACCCCTTCCATGGGTCTCTGACGTTCTATCTCCTGCGTAGATTCTACAATGTCAATCGCTCCTGAATTCAAAGGGGACGGTCAAGATCCTTCGAACCCCTTCCATGGGTCTCTGACGTTCTATCTCCTGCGTAGATTCTACAATGTCATTCCTCCTGATATTTTCAACTCCACGATCAGAATTTGATCTCAACCCCGAGACTCTGACCAACAGACCCAACCCATACCAGCCCGGTGTTTCAACCAGAAGCTTTGATACCATTTTGTAACATCCCCAGCCACCCATAGGCCGGAGCATGCTATCTTCAAGCCCGCCCTTGGACTTATTTCTCTTAAGATACCTTTTTAAAATTTAAGGATGCATAAAAGAAAAGACATTTAAGGATGCATAAAAGAAAAGACTTTAACAACATGCACAACAGTAGTTAGCAAGCATGCATAGTCTAAATATTCAATTAAATGATAATTAAATATAAAGTGGAAATACATTCATATACATGTAAATGTTACCATAACAGAGATCACTTATCTTTATAGAAGATGACACCAACTGGATACAGACCAAGGACGTTCCACCCAACTGTAGACACCACTGCTCCAAATCTCAACAACAGTGTCACCGTCGAGCTAGGGCTATGAATCCACAAGGATGGTTCCAAAGTGTACTTGGGTTCCCAAACCAATCAACTCTCAAGATCTCACAGGTTTCCCAACACCCACAACAATCCAAGTACCCATCTCTCTTTTCCCAACACCCACAACAATCCAAGTACCCATCTCTCTTGTACCCAACCTATACCACCCCAAGAGAATGGACCTCCACCCTTCTCTGCCATGCAGTCCCTCAGGCAGTCCCTCTCCTTTATTTTGGGGCCTCCAACACAACTCGTCCGGAATCTCAAAGATGGAACTCTTAGGACTCACAGTTGTGAGAAAAACAGGGCACACTCCAATTCATCTCATACATGCAGGCCCCATGTCATGGTTGGATTGCACCAGTGACCATTACAACCAACTATCTCATGGATAATTATTCAACAATTCATTTCCCCTCCCAAGCTAAGACACAAGTGAGGATGGATCAATGGATGGGTAAGTGAGTGCATGGAAGTGTGTGAGGGAAATTAAGGAACATACAGGAAATCAATGAACAAGACATCAGTCGAAACCCCCCATCAGACCAAAGGCGGGTTTAAGTAACTTCATGGGGAAATCAAGAACCTCCTGGCCTTCCCCAAGAAGCTTACGTAACAGATCCACTCCCTTAGACAAAAGGGTAATTAAAATAGCAAACACACATTTATCCCCTCAAGCCCCCTCTCTTGTGGAATCATAGCCCCCTGTAACTCTAGTCCTTGTCCGTCTAGCAGTCAACGATGTATTTATTATTACTAATGATCAAAACATTACATTTCCTAGGCATTCTATCCTTTTCATAATTGTTTGGGCACTCTGGCCTCTCAACAATGTAACAATACATTATAAAATATGGGGGCTCAAAACCCGGGGTGTTACATTTTCCCACAATGTCCTTCCATGTCTCTGTCAATGGATCTCATCCCCCAATGGAGTCTTTNNATGTCCTTCCATGTCTCTGTCAATGGATCTCATCCCCCAATGGAGTCTTTGAATTTGATTGAAGCATGATTGGAGTCACCAAGTGAATGTGACAACCTTCTTTGTGTTTGAACTCTTTACACCATCAAGAGTCAAATATGATCTTTGTTGTTTTATCCCAAGGAAGATTTCACCTTCGCTCCCCGACAACGGCGCCAAAATGTTATCACTCTGTAATTTCCCTTGGTTGCGGGAGGAAAACTACAAAGGTAACCACAGACCACTTTGAGATTGGAATATATCCTTTCCAAATGAAAGAGGACTATCTCACTGTATATTAAGATCGGTGTCCAGATTTGAAATAGAGATATAGTTTTAAAATGTGGTGGATGGCATAGGTAAAAAATAATCCATTGGGCATGGAGTCTATTTTAAGGTAATGGGAACTATCGGTGACTGGTGGTGGAATTCTCAAGGAAGAAGAGGCAATATAGTAGATGTTTTGAGTTATTCAAATTGTTTTATTATGGGTGAGGGACAAAAATCTAGAACCAAATGAATTTGGAGCATTAATCACAAGATGAATGCCAAAGCATTTCAGACGAAAACATATGAAAGTACTCAACAAATATGAAAACAAAGCATAGCAAATGAATTATATAATCATAAAATTAATGCTAAATACTGAAGAAATTTAACATCAAATGGAG
>CBVK0103002295.1:0-10648 GCA_900067695.1 Picea abies | reverse complement strand
ATGAGCTAGTTGGAATAGGTGGGAGGCCACCGACATCCATCTATATCAATAGCCCTTCCTAAGGCATTGATCTATCCTTGTTTTAAACCAACAAAAAAAACCAAAATTGTCTTTTCTTTTCTTTGTTTGTTTTATTTTTTATTTCTTTTGCAATCTAGGGTCTATCTTGTTTCATTCTTGTCTAGATTGCTTGATCTAATAATATTCATGACATATATTATGTTTAGATTCTTAATCATGGTGACTTGATTTCAAAGAATATTTTTTGGTTGGCTTGTAAAGGGTTTATATCTGGTTTTTGTAGTTTAATTTTCAAATATACGACATCTTTGAATTGAAACAAACTTAAATATTTGTAGATTCCCTGAATAATTGTGCTTGGAATGAACAAGTTCTAAGTAGAAATGTTTATCATTTTTCTTGTAACATTTTGAGTGGTTGTTATGATGGATCATCATAAGCAACAAATCAAAGGGTCCAATGACCTCTCTTACAAGGAAAATTGTCACCTATTTTGTCATCGTTTTCAAAGGTTTGTTTGTTGTCCAAGGATTGCAGATATTTAAGTCACATGACATAGCTATTATTATGGTATCACTTTAAATTATTCTTTCTTTCTCCATTTATTCCATAGGAATAGATCGATATGCTAGGGATCCAATGAACTCTCTTAAAATAAAAATGTTTTCTCTTTCATCATTGTTTAAGCGTTTTCATTACTATTTAATATTGTAGAAACTCAAAGTTCATGTTTGATGAAGTTGTAGTATTTTCTTTGGAAATGTTTTGATATTATATTGTTCCACAAAATCCATAAAGACATGTCAACACTTAAGAAAGCTTAACAACTTGAGTAAATGTGTTAAACATCTCTTTCATGTCACTTTTTTCAAGGCTTTTTACTGTCTAAAGATGCTAAATATCAAGCTTGTGTTTAGTTAATGATACCTTACTAATATTTCTAGCTAGATCATTCTGTATTACAATCATTTTCTCTAATTCATAATTGACATTTGTAATCTTTTGGGGTTTTGTTTGTGTAATTGAAGTCTGGTCCAAACATGAAAGATTGTTATAATGCAACTCTATTGACAACACCTAGTTTATGACTCGAAATTGATAAGGTAGTATAGTTGTTGCCACAATATCTTGCTTGTTGTATTTGTTACAATTTCATGATAGCATTATCTTTGCAATTTAAAAATTAGACATTTAATCATTTTACATGATGTCTGGTCATTTTATCACTGCATAACATTGGACATATATGGTTTAAGCGCTCCTACTGTCTCAAGTAACTTATGGTTTAATAAGAATATTAATTTTCTCCTTCATTGTAATTTTGTTGATCAACTTTGGCACATGAATTTTGATATGAAAATTATTAATGATGGTTCTTGATGATGATGAATGACTCAAGGTGAATGATACAATTTATTTGATACATTGACACTTTATGTTGTTCTAATTTTGCACATTTTACATTCTAAACACTTTTCAATTGAGCATTGTTGTCTAAGATACACTTATTTTGGCTAATCAACAATTTATATTTTTGGCATTTCTTCTCTCACACTTGATTGTCTTATCCTTCAAAGAGGATATTTTCTATATCCAAGTCAAACCAAGTCCCGAACCTTCCCCTTCCAAATACAATGATAGGACTTGGTTATGACCATTTATTAATACCCTTCTTAGGTTAGAAACCTTAGACTTAAAGTGTAGAGGCAAGGTCATTGAGGTGAAAGTGGGTGGCTTGCTTAGTCATTTCCCCAAACTCTCTTTCCTAGGAAAATACTTTCCCTTAAGTGGGAATTTGAGTGGTAAAAACCCCTAAATCGCTAAGCAAGTAACCTATTAAATCACTAAGTCAGCAATCCTTTAATTCATAACCTTTAACCACTAGCCCACTAACCGCTTAACTTCCTAACCCAATAACCATGAACCCACTAACGCTTATACATTAACCCGCTAATCCACTAAGTACTAACCAACTAACTCATAATCTAATAAACCACTAACCCACAAACAAATAATCCCTACCCCCTAACTAGTAATTGACAAAACCTTGACCCACAAACCCCCAATGCAATAACTTATAACCACTACCTCCTAAACCACTAACCCATTGACCACTAACTCTTAACCATTATCTCATTAACCCACTAAATCATTATCCCAATGACAAAAAAATACCTAATACACATAATACACAACTATTGGTCCACTAATCCCCTAACCCCCTACCATTAACCATTGATTCCTAACCCACTGACCAACTAATTACTAATCCCTAACACACTATCCCCTACACCTAGCCCATTAATCATTAACACACTATCCCTAACCCATAACTTTCTAATCTATTAACCCACTAACTTACCACCACTAACTTACCAACCCATTAACCCACTAGAATATTAAGCTCTTGTATATAAAATGCATGTTTGAAGAAAGTCTAAATCAACATATATATTGAACTATGAAACTATGAACTTATATGTAATCATTAATTAATTGGAGTATGATAGTATTAAATCTCTTAATATGTGCCCGACCAAAGTCACATAAGAAGGAATCCCACATCTTTGATCCATATAATATAATGGGGTTAGCAACATAATTAAAGAGTGTCATCTTAAATGGGATGATCCATATAATATAATGGGGTTAGCAACATAATTAAAGAGTGTCATCTTAAATGGGATGTTGTAAAGAATTTTCCAACATATCCTAGGAAGTATATCCCTTAAATATCTACATTTAATAAGCAATAATTACGTGAAAGTTGGACACCTACATAAATGGAGGTAGAGCCTCACCCTAAGATAATTTACATAAATATAGCTTTATGATAATTTACATTAGGTAGAAAACTAACTAACTTTTTAAAATAAATTAAAACTTGTCATTCATTCACATCGTTGTTACATCATTGTTGACTATCAATCAATGTAAAGTTTCTTTGGTTTTGATAAGGACTTACCCATATCCCCTATTGTAACAAACCTAGAACCTAGGTGCACAAAATCCAAAAGGATTATGCTCGATCTTATCCACAATAAAGTATTGAGGCAACATGGATGCCAATGCTATTCTTTTATGATTCGAAAATTTCTTAAAGTCAACACTCACCAACTAAGTTTTATAATTTTTATTTAATGATTTCAATTTTTTTTTTTATTTAATTTTATTACCATTATTTATATGGATACAGTTTGAGTGGGCCTAATGGTTAAGAATATGTGTTTTTCTTAAGAAGTCACAGGTTCAAATCCAAAGGAGGTAGGGTATGTATACCTTCGTAGACTTTACTAGTCAAATCGTTGGGTGGAGGGGGGTCCCTTGTCCCATAAACAAGGGGGTCTCATACACCAATTTGGTGTTGTGTTGTTGGGATTACTGACAACAAATTATCAAGAACATATTTGGATTTTATTATTTTGCGTTGGTTATAACCAAATAGACCAAGTTAGATTATGGATAGGGATTGCATTTATTAATCAGTTTCTTGTGTGAATGTATAAATTCATGTAATCCCGTAGAGGTAAAATGACTGAGTGTGAGTGAGCATGTAATCTCCATGATCTGAATAATAAGACAACCGATGCCTATGCTTGGTGAACGTAGCCCAACATTTGGATGAACCACGTCAAATCTTGTATTTTCTTTTCTATATGATTGTTAATTATCATTGTGAATTGTGTTTTCCACATTTACAATTATAACATGTCTCCTCTTTTTTCAATACATCCACGTCAACTTACACTCACCCATGTTGAATGGCCAACCCCATATTAAAATGAGTTTGCCATTTCTAATTCTTCCACATAATCCTTAACGTGAGAGTATTCAACTTACATAATTCATGAAATGAAATCAATTATTGAAATTTCTTAATGGTAAGCTTCCACCACTAAAATTATACGAGAGATTAAGTTGGTAAGAGGTAACATTAAACTTCTAAGGGTTCCTCGAAAGTTTCTTTGGTTAGTTTATGGTGTGGTCCATACTTTGATCATTAAAGTAAGACAATATTTTACTTTTACGTTTGTCATGATTTGCTTCGTAAATTTATTGAAAAACCATTTTAAAAGACAATATTTTACTTTTACGTTTGTCATATATTGGAAAACCATTTTAACATGAGGCGAGGTGGTCCACATTAAATTTATCATCATTTAACTAAAAGAGAAATCCTTAAATTGTATACATTAACATCGAGTGAGAAAGCCCACAAGAATCTTTGAATTTTCATCACAACATGGTGTGACATGTTAGCCCACATTCCACCTTAGAAATTCAATTATTTGATGCGACCTTTCCCTATTTCAATCGCCATTATTCTATTATAGAAATGTTACTAGGGAGAACTCTTTATTCCAACTTGTAAATTTAATTGAAATTTAATTATTCAATGAGACCTTTCCCTATTTCAATCGCCATTATTTTACTCTAGAAATATTACCACGGAGAGCTCGTCATTCCACCTTGTAAATTTAATTATTTGGTCCACTTAAATTCACCATTTAACTAAAAGATAAATATTACTAGGGAGAGCTCGTCATTCCACCTTGTAAATTTAATTATTTGGTCCACATTAAATTCATCATTTAACTAAAAGATAAATCTTTGAATGGTTATTATATCTAATTGTGATGTAACATGGAGTGAGAAAGCTCGCAATAATCTTTGAATTGTCATCACAACATGGTGTGATATGTTGTGAGGGTGCCCACATTCCACCTTAGAAATTTAATCATTCGATGGGACTTTCCCTATTTCAATCGTACTCATTTCACTCTAGAAATGTTACTAGGAAGAGCCCATCATTCCATCTTGTAAATTTAATCGGAATTTAATTATTCAATGGGACCTTCTCCTATTTCAATGGCCATCATTTTACTCTAGAAATGTTACTAGGGAGAGCCCATCATTTCACCTTGTAAATTTAATCATTTGAGGGATTTTTCAATTGTAATCACATCAATTATGGGAGAGGAGAAAGGTTGTTGGAATGATTTGTTTATGGTATATTATGTTTGTGTTCGAAATATTGACAGAGCATGATGTTGTATTTTCATTATTAATAGGATATGTATAAATAGGAATATAGTTGGTACAATATTATTCAATGTGACACAACATGTCTCTTAACATGTAGCATACATAATATTCTACTTTGTTTGTATATGATGTATGGATAAGGATTAAGGAATTTAGTTTCACTTGCATGTTTGGTGATATCTATCCCCACCTTATTGGTAGTGAGGGAGCAAGTGGGCAAGTTGTATCTTAAAGATAACTTTATGTAATTGAGGGATATGCATCTTAATTTCCTTCAACTTTTGGATTGGCATATCCACAAGTTAAAGTTTTTTAAGTCTCTTGACTGATTCACACATGCATCATCATGTTGGAGTTATCACACATAATGTCCTCCCCTCCATTCATTAAATAAAGTTCATTTGAATAGAACAAATGTTCATTGTCTTTATATCCCATAGCTTATTTTCTTAAATGACATTGATTTTAAATGGTTTCACTTGGCCCATGGTATAAATAATTGATTGATTTTTCATCCTTTGCATGTTATGTTGTGAAAGCCTTGTTGCTAGCATTGAAGGATGATTTAAACCATTAATACTATTACCAATTACCCAAGAATGCACCAAACATTACATCCTTCTTGACCATCTTCAACTCACTAGAGGAGCCATCTAATCATGTCGCATACCTCCTCCCAGTGGCTAGAACTCTTGCTTCTTACCTAGCAATATAAGAAGTCAGAGTTCCCATGGCTCTAGAGCTCCAATCAATTTTTCGACGATTTGGGTCTATCCATAATTGGGAAAACCCCCCAAGGGCATTGTTCCACCCTTCATAAAGCTTGGTTCATGGTGGAACTCTACTCATTCCTAGACTTTATGCCATAACTTTCTTAAATGTGTGGTTAGAAAGACAGTCCTTTTGCCTCAAGATTATCTTATTCCTGCACATATACTTCAATATCTAGCTCACACCCATGCAAGTGTCCCATATTATCATTATTTCTAAGTTGGATGTTCAACCTTCATAGTTGGTTTGACCTATATCATCCACGTTTTTGATAAATCACTTGTCAACAACCACTTGTGGGATCATTTGTACCTCTCACCCAATGTGGGATCCCTCATAATGACACTATAAAATGAACCAATCCTTTGGTGACAACATGAATGCACCCACCAAAGGTGCCCAATGGATTAAACCCATGACGTCCTGTAATCTAGAGGACTAAAACAAGTCAATTTTACTAGCTAAGATCCCAACAAAACCCTTATAAAAATCAACTATATAATCCCAAGTGTCCCACATCATACAACTATAATTACCATCGTGTCCCACATCATACAACTATAATTACCATAGATTTCACTTTTTGATACTCTAATTCACAAACTTCAATAGAAATATCACTTCCTACAAACATTTCTTTACTTGGCCACTTGTATCCTTGCGTTGGTCGTGTTTTTGGATCCTTGTCAATTTATCTATCACTCCATAGTATATTAACCAAAATATCTCAACTTTTTGAATTTTTTAAACCAATATGGGATTTTTCCCCCTTTTATATAATAAATATGGGTGGAAATTACACAAAAATGTGTATGGTCACTATCCCTAGCTTTATAATATATATATATTTTTATAAATTTTATAAAATAAAGTTAATAATAATTTAAACAAATAAAATATGTGAAATTATTTTATAGTACATAGGTTAATGTGGTCCACACTTCATTTGTTGGGGGTTCCTCCTTGGTTGGATCATGTGTCGATTTGATATCTGGATACACAAGTGAGTACATATAGATTCCAACACCTAACCTTGTTTATTCGACATGTTGTTCAACTCTTGGATTGAAGATTCAATGTTAGAAATATTGGCTTCAATCTATGGTGCTTAGCAGGTAGGTCATGGTTTTGGTTCTCCATGTTTACCATGTGGCGAGTATGGACCATGGGACCGCCTAAGAGTGTGTCAAAGTGTTTTCCCAACTTATCTCCCTATGATTAGTGACTTGAAAGGAATCTTTTCACATATACCATGAACACATAATGTCGGGTCCACATAAAAAGGGTTACTAGGGAGGTAGATCCATGTGGTAAGCACAATGAAATGAGTCTTTTGAGATAGTTCTTCCTAAGTGGCATCAATAAAACCTAAACCATTTTTAATTTTTTTTTTACACTTGTGGAAGTATTACTCCCTTTGGATATAACTACATTGAAATAATTTCCACATTCTTTCTAGATGCAAATATGTAGGAATTTCATTGGCCAGTTGTAGAGAGTGGGGTTTGCAAGGTCTTAATGATATATGAGTGTCACGTGATATATTTATTTGATATACAGAAGGGTTTCCCCAATAATACACTATTGAATATTTCACATTACAATTAAGGAGGGTAGAACACACCCTTAGCCATATTATTTGATACCTTGGTGCATGAGATTGATCTCCCAGAGTGTTGTTCTTAGTGTACTATAGCAACATGACAATTGCTAGTTTATGTAGGGTTGGGTGTAGGTTACCTAAAGGGATTCTTCTATACCAACGGCTATGTGGAAGACAATTCTATATATAGGCGCCATCTGATGAGGTACTACTAGTAGGGGTAATAACTAAGATTACAAGGGTGTCCAACCAAGTGACATGACTTGTATTTTCTATGTGCATTCTTCCTCAACCATTGTTTTACACACCAAATAACAAACATCTATGTTATTTAAAGACATTGGCACACATCTCTAGCCTAAATTTGTTTACTAAACTATGGAGGCATGTTGGCTTAGGAAAGAGCTATGATACCACTTGTAGTTTTCCTTAACCCTGAGACTTGAAACACAAACTAGGTATATAGAGAGTATAATTGTAAAAAACCATATACAAGAGACAAATAAGATGAAATACATGAAACATACCCTTTTATTATGATAATTAGAAGAAAGAAACCAATGTTCACTTGCCTCTTAAGGTGGGGTGACCTTTCACTAAGAAAAGCTCCACATACAACAATACATGACAAAACATTATGTAGCTTTCTATTCTCTTTAAATAGTTTCTGAATAGAAAAACCTTAACTACTTGATATTCCATCATTAATGTGTACCAATCTAGTGGGCCTTACAAAGTGGATCATTTTATATTAAATAATTATCTACTTCTATCTAATGGGTCTTATTCAAAGAGGATGACCACATAAATCAATTGACTAACTTCTAGGTAGCCTAAAGGAGGGGGCTTAGGGTAGGAACCTAATAATAGATGATGTTTTATTGTTTGGGGAAGGATCATATAGAGAAGAAAAAAGGTACAAAGAAATACTAGAACTGTATTGCAAGGATACAAACATAGAGGTTGGTGTTAATTAATCCTCTATATTATTCAACAGGTTTAATGAAGAATTGGAAACATAGTGTTCTCAAATTCCATTCACAATATAAATATTTAAGGGAGGATTCAATTGAGTTTAGTATTAAACCAAACTATTATTGGGTAAAAAAATTGATAGAGAATAGAAGGAAGGGTGACCAATTGGTGCCATAGGTGGCTATTCATGGGAGGAAGATTGATTTTAATAAAATTAGTATTGAAGGGGATTTCAATGTATTAGGATTCATTAGCATACACTTCAAAGGGCATGTTGGACAAAATTAGGAAGAAATGATTCATTTTTTATGGATAGGAAAAAGGGAAAAGGAAGAGATTTCTCTAGTGAAATGAAAAAAAAAATGGCAAAACCTAAAGAACAAAGAGGGCGAGGCTTAAATTATATCCATTTATTTGGCCAAGCCTTGGCAACAAAGAGATTATGGAGAATTTTAAAGATAGATAGATTATGGGGGAAATAATGATTGAAAATTACATAGTCCCTAGATTAGTAGAAGAATGGATAACAAGGGAGCCATAAAAAGTATACATGCGAATGAGTTATATGAAAGGTTATGGTCAATTCCTTTCTTTTGCTAGGAAGATGGTTGTCTTGGAAGATGAGTAGGGGTGATAGCACCAAGGTAGGAGAAAATACTTGGATGGAGAGTATTGGAAATTATAGGATATCAAAAACATTGAAAGATGCATTAGCAAGTAGGGATATTAAGTACCTAATAGAGGTAGTTGATCCAGAAACAACCATAATGTGGAATCAAGGGTGGATATTAAAAGATAAATTGGGTATCTAAGGTGAGCTGGTAGAGGAGTGGAAAAAATATCTTTGAAATCTTAAGTACAACTCCATTGCATTAAATATAGAGGCAGATGAAATTATATAGACCCAAAACAAATCTATAGGGACATACATTGCAAAATTAGGTAATGACAATTCAATGAAAGATAGTGAAAAACAAGAGAATTTGCGGTAGTGGAAAGGAGTATGGAAGCTCACAATCCCACTTAGAAAGAACATTTTCTTATGTCTAGCCTCGTCCAATAAGGTTCTAATATGGGATAATTACAAGAGGAGGGATTCATAGAGGCCAAGATGACACACTCTATGTAAGAGGGAGGATGATTATGTTGACCATTCATTTGTGCATTTCCCATTCTCAAAATAAATATGGATGGATGCTTTGAAATTAGCCAATGAAAAAGGAAATGGGAAGAGAATACATTGCATGAATGTTGGGAGAAGTGACATAGGGACAATTTGGCTATCAAGAAATGAAAAGACATTTTAGAGAAAATAAATTATTATACAAGTCTAGCATTAGGTTAAATATGAATATAGAAAGATATGGCATCCTTTGAAGGAAAGGAAACATAATATTAAAATCTCCAAAAGAGAGATAAAACAAAAGAGTGGGGTTATTTTGAAGAGGCTTGTCAAGGTAATCATGGAAAATGAGGAGTAAGAACCATAATATTTTTAAAGAGATAATCACAAGATCAATTTCAAAGTAATAACATAGTTGAACTTTATGCCCTTTTGTTGTTTACAAAAATAGCAATCGAAAAAAGTCATTGGTGATAAGAGACTCCAAACTCATTCTAAAGTGGGTTAAAGGAAAATTCAGGCATAAAATTTAATGTTTGTCATATTAATGGATAGAATCAGAGTAGGGATAATTTTAAGGAGGAGAATTTATAATAAAATATAGAAACATGGGTTAATCTTACTAGTCTTTAATATGAAAAATGTAAAAAAATTGGTGATATTTTTTTTTGAGAAAAACCATGGAAAATTATCCTATTGGCCAAATTTAACCCCTAAAATCATCTATGAATCAAAAAGACAAAGACTCAATTTATATTTCTAACTTTCCAACAAGTTTACAAAACTTAATATAAAGACCAACATGTTTTCCAAAGAAACCTTAAGTAAGAAGAAACAATAAAGTTAATAGAACTAATTGAAGAAATGTTTAAGTCATGACATCTTTCATAATCTATTCCTAATCATGTTGTTTTAGTCATGATATGATAGAAAATTGAATTGGAAACTTAATATAAAGACCAACATGTTTTCCAAAGAAACCTTAAGTAAGAAGAAACAATAAAGTTAATAGAACTAATTGAGGGAAATGTTTAAGTCATGACATCTTTCATAATCTATTCCTAATCATGTTGTTTTAGTCATGATATGATAGAAAATTGAATTGGAAA
>CBVK0103002278.1:0-12391 GCA_900067695.1 Picea abies | reverse complement strand
GGAACTCATAAGTACAATAAGCACCAATCAAAATGTTGTAGTGTCAAAGGAATCCCTTGAAAAGGAAAGGTAGAAGAAAGAATCTAGACTAGTAGGACAAAGAAAAAAATAACAAACCGTACTCAGATGAATCGATGATGTGCTCTAGCAGTGATGTGCTCATTAATTTTTTTCGACATCGACGATGAACACTGACAAGATCACATTGTGACTTAGCCAACAACTTTGTGTCCTTAACCTATCATGGGAAAAATCAAACATATTAATCGTGTTAAAGCCTACACTAATGAAAAAATGAGTTGAATAAATAAAATGGATTTGAAAACAACCAAGCAGCTGAATTCAGACCAGCAGTACAAAATATTACATTGCATGCTACCTTGTAAAAGCATTTCAATAAATGAGCCTTGACTTATTTATGCAATTTAAAAACAAATGAAAGAATGAGGTAACTATAACTTGTGTTCTACTTCCCAACACCAACGACATGTTTCTAATTCATCCTTGAGAACATCAACATTTGAATTTGGAATTCCATAGAAAGGAAGTTGTCCAATAAGCAACATTGAACTTCTTACAACTGGAAGGATGATCTCTACTCCATTTTGATCTATCTTATTCTTCAACTTCTAATAAATCTATTGCACCGGTTTTGAGTATGGAAGCCTACTCTCTTCCAACAAGCGTTCAACAATCACATTGGATGGCATATTCTGACGCATTTGTGTGTAATTCAAATGGCTTAGTGTGATTTGGCAACTTCTAATAAATCTATTGCACCGGTTTTGAGTATGGAAGCCTACTCTCTTCCAACAAGCGTTCAACAATCACATTGGATGGCATATTCTGACGCATTTGTGTGTAATTCAAATGGCTTAGTGTGATTTGGCAACTGCAATATGAGGTCATCCATCATTTCCTACTTTAGGTTCTCAAGATCTCTTTGAAAGTCTTCCGATCAGTGCAGTGCCATGATTGTTCTGTACATCCTTCTTTATGATATTTTTTTAGTTGAGAAACGTTTCTTCAAGTAACTTAAGGTGAATCGATATACATATAACAATTTAGTTCAAGAGCCCTAAAATGATCTTAGCTCACTCACCTTGGTAAGTGCTTGCCACTCCTCGATGGATCTAATGCCCATCCAATGCCCTAAGAATAGGATTTCCATCTGTCCAGAGGAGCATTTCTCTTTCTTTACATAGAGGTGATTCTTCCTTAATACCTAAAAAAAACCAAAACGGTCTGAAGGTGGATAATGTGGTCATTTAAACGAATGGCTATATCCCACGATCCAAGTATACCACCAGTCGTCTAAGTACGGGTGGAATAGGTCATTTACGAGGGTGAAAAATGTGGCAGGGGTATTATTGGTGAGTCCAAAAGGCGTAACCAAATCAAACGCACCATATCTTTCTTGTCACACAGGTCGTCTTTGGCTCGTCTCCTTCCGCGATATGCACCTGGTAGTAGCCCGACCATAGCTCCAAATTCGAGAAGTATCTCACGTTCGGTCGTAGAATAATCAAAGTGGATACTTGTTCTTGATGGTTAGGTTGCATTTTTTTAGCACCCGCTAATCAATGCACAAGGCTCCTGCTTCTTCTGGAATAAAACAAGGGCTCCATATGGTGCCTTGGAGGTTGGAATATAAATAGGCCTCAATGATTTCCTGAAATTCTTTCCCGGACTCAACCAACTCCGGAGGGGCCATCCGCTAAACCCAACCAATGCAGGGGGTTTGGCTCCAGGATCCAACTTGATCTTGTGGTAAACTGCCCTACTAGGGGCACTTGGAAACTACCTCATGGGGATGATATCCCAAAATTCTGCAAGTACTTGTTGCACTTCCTGAGAAAGAAGTCGTATTGGTATTGGCTCTGCTCTTCTTTTAACATGAACATGAATTAGATTATATTTGTATTATTTATTATTAAGAGAACCCCCCACATGAACCATTCTTAATACCACCAAGCCCTCTTGAATTAGTTCTACGATAGATGCTTTCAACGTAGACCCAGGGACAAATCTTTCACTCACTGAGAAGTGAAAAACTGTGACTAGATCGTCCTGAAGACTGATGCAACGGGAAGAAGTGGCATTTGGAAGTGTTATTGACTTAACATTTAGGTTTTGACATAAAAATATTTCACTGTCTTTTCGCACTTAGGCGCACAACGTGCCATTGGTAATGATTCTACTATGGTGCCACAAATTCGCAAGCTTATCCTAAGTAATCGTTGTTATTCATTTGATTCCGGAGGAATTACTTCATTAAGTAATCGTTGTTATTCATTTGATTCCGGAGGAATTACTTCATTAGGATTGGGGAATTGTTGCGATTTTTCTTGAATAGTCTGGGTTTTATTTGGACAAAATCTCTATTTTCTGTTATTTAAATAGTTTTTCTGAATGTATAAATGGATTCAACTTACTAAAAAATTTTTGGACATTCTGATTATATAAATTTAACCACTCAAATATGCATATCCAACCATTCATCACTGAATTTTGGGCAAAATCAAAGAGAAAAAGTGGTAAAAAAAAACCCAAAAGTAGAACGTTTAAACTACTCTCAAATAGATAGAATAACAATAAATAGCATTTTTCTAGCAACTGAATGGTAAGTTTTTTAAGAAAGGACTTTAGAATGAGATGCTCTCGCCTAGCGAGAAAGGGCCCTAACCATGCCAGCCAAAGAAAAAAGAGAACGAAAGGAGAAGATAACTTCGTATTTTTGGAACTCTCTAGGAGTCATGTTTAAACTTGAATGCTATTAATTGTTTCTACAACAATATTCCCTCATACTCGGAAAGTAATAACGAAAATGGCTGACCCAATAGTAGTTTCCATAGTTGCCATTTTAAGGAGGATTCCCTGAATACCTGAAATAGAGATGATCATAGAAAATATTAACACTACGAGTTATTGATGAATTCTCTGATTATTATTTTGAGTTATTGTTAATTCTCTGCATACAATCTATTTAAGTATAATTCATAGCTTCTAGTGACTAAGATTCTACCTGCAAATCATTTATGCCATAGTTCATCAAGGTGGAAGCAAGCCTTTTTTACAAAAGAGTCGAGAAGATGCCTCTCTGTTCAAACAAGAGCTTTGGAAGGTATGATTCTGAGAAGATGCCTCTCTGTTCAAACAAGAGCTTTGGAAGGTATGATTCTAGTAAGGCAAAATTGTATATTTGGTATTGTTTACGATGTGCACATTATGTTGATACAATTGTAGAGTTCCAATTGGAGTTGCTAAGGAATCCAATCATGCCAAGATCGGTGATCGCTGAATTGTAGAGCTCAACAAAGAAAACAAAACACACCTGGAATAATTATCAGTCTCCGACATTTAGTTTAAGGGACAAATTGTGTCCAAGAACTGCGATTTGGCATCATTCAATGTCGAGAGCAGGGATTTTTGGTTGTATCGTGAGTGATCCAGGTTAGGAGATCATGGATATTGGATCATAGGTAGATTGTGAGCCTAATGAGAATTCATTGGTTCATTTTCCCATTTGACTAAATCAACACAAATTCAGTGTATATTGGGATGGAGACTAAATCTTGTGGTCTGTATTGAGGCTCTTCCTTAAGTGAAATCATGCCAAATTGGGTTGTATTCCTGTAAATGTTGTCTTCTTCTTAAGGGGATTGAACATCAAACATCTAGGATGCAATATCAGGGATCAAGAAAGAGATACCCCCATAATGTTTGGTCGTGAGGTATGGGAATCCCTATACTATGCACAGTAGGAGGGCGATGAACCGAGTCATTCAAAGACAAGCCTAGACTGAGGAAAACAAAAATTACGGAAAGTGGTTAAAATAGATCATTTGTGCCTGTAGTAAAGAATTTTATGAACCACAAGAAGATAAATATTGCAGTGATAATACTTATTGATGATGACTAATCAAAGGTGAAACTGGAATTCGTGAAGGAATATCCCTATCATGGGGTTTGGCATAATTGAGAAATGGTGATGATAAATCGACTCAGTATCATGGGGTTTGGCATAATTGAGAAATGGTGATGATAAATCGACTCAGGGAGATGACAATGGTGATTCAAGTCAGAATAAGAAAATTAATTGGTAAGTATTTTGAAATATGAATACTAGTATGTTACAGCTTTAAGATAAATACTGAGTATTCAATATATGAAGTTGAGTATTTTATAGACTAGAAGAAGCAAATATTGTTAGCCTTCGAGGCCTTCTTGGTGACCTTGGGCTTTCTATCACTATGCCCATTGATTTTCATTTTTGCGATAATCAGAAAGAGTGCGAATCAAATCGCCTCTAACCCTATCTTTCCCGAATGCACTGAGCATATTGTGGTTGCCTTACTCATTTAAGGAAATTTGTTGTTCGTGAGAAGTGCTTTGATTCTTCAGCTTCCATATCCACCAAGCCACCCTAGCGGACATATTCACTCAAGCAATGACTAGGGATTGTCATCAGTATCTTGTTGGCAAACTCTCACTTATTGACATTCAACCTAGAATTTTGGTACCCAAGTAGGAAATCAAGGAAAAATCTCACTTATTTCCTTGATTTCCTACTTCTGTACCAATTCGAATTTTAGAAAAGCGGAAGAAAACCTTTCGATTAAAATAAAAAATGCAACTTATTTAAGACTTGCCGAAAATCTTTGGGAGGAAGCTAAAAGTTGTGAATCATAGGATTCAACCTACATCAAAGTTAAAACAAAGATTTGTGGAATGAAAATGGATAAGGATCCAAAATGATCTATTTAAGTTCAAAGGCCATTAGAAAAAATGAAGTGGCATTATTAAGGCAGACGATATTATGAACACAAATAAACACGGTCACTGCCGAGCAAGACTCAATAAAAAATAAAATAAATTAAAAATGACCATGGTTTGCATACCTGATATTCGTAATTTATTGCGATTCCACTGGTCAATCCTTTCAAAATGTCTATCAGTGGAATCAACAGAGTGCCAAGGATCACATAGGAAAAATCAGGAGTTGCAGAACTTATCTTACTTAAATATCAATATTTAACCTTAGAATCCCTGCAAAATGCACATCGACAGAATCGACGAAGTATCAGAAACTTGATTCAACGACCGAATTGAGAGATGAAAACACACAAAGATCTCAAATTTCGCAATACTATCCTCCTCTTTGCCCTCTATGTGGGGCTCAACTCCTCTTGAAAACAGATCTAGTTGACTAGGTAGAATGCTCATTCAATTTGATCACACTGGCGAGTCAAAAAAAAGTGAAGTTTGACCATATTAAAAGACTATGCGGGAAATGAAAATCCGAAAATTGAGAATTGGGTTCCCTATAAAAAAAATTCCCATTAAAAATTCCCCTCTATATTTCAAATTTTCCACCAAATTTGTAGGCCTTTTGAATATTTACCACCACACTCACACCATTTGCGTTGTGGAGAGTGCAATAGGGGTTACACAAAAGTAAACCATATGACCATAGGTTTGATTCTTCCACCCGTAAACCCTACATTGTTTATGTTGCATTCACCAAGAAACATTAAATAGAATGGAGTGTGATCTATTCTTGGAAATAAATTTTAGAAGCCTGGGGTATTCAATCTATACTAAATGAGATTTTTCTTTTTTTTTTTGAATGGCATTGCATTTAAATTAGGTTTTTCAGTGGTTGATCATATTAACAAACATGTCCATAATTAATAATTCCCTATTACCAATGCCTAAAATGATAACACTACATACATGATGGATGACATGGCAAATCTTCTGGATGCTAACTGGGAGGAAGAAGATGTTTAGTGGGATAAAGATGATCTTTTTCAACCAGATGAAACATACATACATCTATACAATATCCAGTTTGTAAATGTGACAGGTGGTTGTCATGTGAAGTCTGGATCTGACGTTGATTTGGGAGAATCTTTGAAGTGCTTTATTGACAATAAGGAAATTCATGAAACTTCTATAGTTTCTCCATTAACTTGGACTGACGAAAAATTTAGCTCGAAAATCCATAGATTTATATCTGACATTAACCCTTTGGTCACAAAACCAGACTTCTTCAAAGCTATAGAGAATAAGCATCGCTGACTGTACGAAGATCAAGCGAAGGCAAAGAGACGATAAAAAAGTTTGAAGGTGTGAAACAACCAACCTCTCTATGTTCTGGAGAAGGATGTATCATTAGAGCGGGCTGTAGGTATAGCTTCGAAGGCTTTGGTGGGAAAAGTTTTCTATCTGAATATGACAAAATAAAATCTTAAGAATTGGATTCAAGACCAGTGGAAACCCTTCGTCGACTATTTTTCCCATTTAAGTCTATTATCGAATCACTGGATCATGTTTCATTTGTTATCCAAGGGAGATATTTTAAATATTTCATCTAGTCCATGGATTATTGTTCATGGAGTTTTGATGCTCAAAAGATGGAAACATGGCTTTAATCCATATATGGAGTCCTTTTCCAAGCGTTTTCTATGGATGCTCCTCCCAAAATTTCCAATAGAGTTTTGGGTTACACAAATCTTCGTAGATCTGGAAAACATCGTGGGAAGGTTCGTGTATTTTGATGAGAAGACCTTGTGCTGGAAAAATAAAAGGATTGCATGGGTATTGGTGGAATTTGATTCAGAAAAGGGTTTTTGGAGGATATAAAAGTGTCTACAGGGGATAGTTTTTTCATTCAAGTTTTGGATTATGGGAGGGAACCATTTCGATGCAATCATTGCTATCACGAAGTTCATATCAAAGAAAAATTCCCTTTGGTGATCAAAAAAAAAGTAAAGGAGGGTGATAAGGGTTCTTAATTACCTCAACTTCCCTTGGATTTTTTTTCAGTTCCACCCTCTCCAAGTAGTTAGGAGCATAACTCTTGTCTTAGTAAGATGAATATTTTTTTCTCCTCTTTTTTCAATAGTTCATCAAATGAGGATATAAAAATTCTTCATGATAATGAGGAGTGGCTATTAGAAATTTTTGGGGGTTTTGGGGAGATTGTTTTAAAAAAATTTGAAGAACTTCCAACCAAGAATTTGATGTTTTCTGATAAGGTTCCTCTACAACAATCGAAAAACCAGACGATGTTAATTATCCCTACACAATATGGCTCACCAAACCAGTTTGTAACAAATACTAGTTATGAGGAAACCCAAATTCATACCCTAGCTTGGTTTGATTTTAATGGGGACCTCACTCCTTACAAAGAATTTATGGAAATTGGTTCCCCTTCTTTACAACTGAGCAATGTTGGTAATGTTGATAGCTTTGTAAATTTCTCACAAGCAAAAGTTATTGTTAGACAAGTTTTGAAACCCTCCTATAAAGAGGCCCTTAAAAAAACCCCTCATATCAATATTTAACCTTAGAATCCCTGCAAAATGCACATCGACAGAATCTACGAAGTATCAAAAACTCAATTCAATGACCGAATTGAGTGATGAAAACACGCAAAGATCTCAAATTTCATGATAACCCTCCCCTTTCGTTCAGTTTGATCACATTGGCGAGTAAAAAAAAGTGAAGTTTAACCATATGAAAATACTATGCCGGAAATGCATATCGGAAAATGGAGAATTGGTTCCCTCTAAAAATTTTGCCAATTTAAAATTCCCATCGATATTTCAACTTTGTTACCAAATTTTCCGGCCTTTCAAATATTTACTGCCACGGTCACACCATTCACGCTGTGGCTAGTGCAACAAGGATTAAACAAAAGTAAACCATATGACCATAGGTTTGATTCTTCCACCCGTAAGCCCTAAATTGTTTATGTTGCATTTGAGAAACATTATATAGAATGGAGTGTGATATACTCTTGGAAAGAAAATTCAGAAGCCTTGGGTCTTGAGTTTATACTAAATGAGAGTTTTGTTTTTGTTTTTGTTTTAGAATGACATTGCATTTAAATTAGGATAATAAATTTTTGTAGGTGGTGGTTTAGTTACATTTTTGTTTTGTAATTATCTTGAATATTAATGTAATTAATTTTGTATTAAATTTTACAGGTTCAAATCTAGAGGGGGGGTAGGGTATGTATATGTTCTTAGACTTTACCAGTCAAATCGCTCGGCGGAGGGGGGTCCCTTGTCCCACAAACAANNCTACAAACAAGGGGGTCTCATACACCAATTTGGTGTGTTGGCTTGGCCGTGACCGTAAAAATAGATTATTATTATTATTATAATATAAGGAATGTTGGATCTTATAAAATAAGTTTGATTTTATCAAGTATTTCTATATAAAGAATGTTTGATTAAAGTTGATTATAAATAAAAATAGTTATAATAAATAGGTTAGACTTATTTTTAACGAGGATATTATGATCTATGTTTTAAGTTTTTAAAAATTGATTTTACAAATATGAATTATAATATTCTTTGAGATAAGTACTATTGCATGAGTTGTGAATTTGATTTAGCTTGAGTATTTCAGAGGAATGATCGTTATCCTCCCTGTTAGTCTCTAACTTTGCTAATAACTGTTGAGTTATTCTCTTCCATACCCTATCTATTTCTAGCATTATTTTGTACTTTTCTTTCTATGCTTCTACAATGTTAAATTGAGATTGCTTTGTGTGTTAGTTACCATGTTTCAGTTTGATTAAAGTAGAATTAGATGGTTTAGAATCTCTCCATAAAATTACAAGTCTTTTTCCCCTTTCAAATTTGAATTCTGGCTTATGGAAAAGGGTGCTACAAGAATAGCGCTCTTTTTGTAGAATTAAGAAAAATCGTTATTTTGCATGTGCCACTTCACGAAAGCATGTCAGAAGACACCTGATATCTTATCCTAAATGCCATCATGATTGATGATTAAAAATCCAATCGTGTCCTCAATATTATACTCATTCAAAGAGATCAGGATTGTACTCATCCACCCTGAAATCATACCACAGGTTTGTTGGTTTCATGATCTAATTGTTGACAGATTACGCCAGAAGTATTTCATTATAATTTTGCAGGTTGCCAACCTCGTCCACAACATTTTCAAAAGATCTCTATTTTCTGTTGACAGAAACCCTAGACAAACTCTGGAATTCTGCAATCTTCATTATGGCTCCTAAGAAGAGAGGTGGTGGAAGAAGTAAGAGATGCCCATGCAATTTGTCAACCAGTGTTTTCTTCCAAAACACCAAGATCCAAATTGGAGTCAAGGTATCCCAAGGAGCTGGTTGAAGAAGGAGTGGAAAAATGCCCTTATGGTGATTCACAACCTCACAAAGATGTCTAAAAGAACACAATCTCACCCTGCAACTGCTATTAAGAGTATTTTTCACTAGAGATTGATTAAAGTTTTAGATCTGTATGCATTGGATGAAGTGAACCATTCCTAGGATTGGTTACTAGAATCCCTCGAACTGAAAGAACATGAACCCAAACCAAAATTGTTTCCAAAAGAGAAATCAACAAAGGAAAAGGGAATTTCTAAAACCCATGTTGCTAAAGAGAAGGAAAGTTCTCCTGTGGTTAGATTCACTTGATATATTAAGAGAAAACTACAATTGCAGCCGAAGAAAGAGGCCTTAGCTAAATCTTTCCCTGAAATCAAAACTACCAAAACACAAAAAAAGAAGAAAAAAGCAAAGGTATAGTTGGACAATCATTTGCTTGTTCCAAAAGATGAGCCTAAAGACAATACAAGAATCCAACTCAGAGAGTCTAATAAGCAGCAGCTCGGATAATACAATCAGAAACAAAAGAAACCAGTTGTAGGTGATAAAGCTAAGCAGGTGAACAAAGAAAGAAAAGGTAAAACTATGTTGAATTGTCCTAGCAGATTTAAGACTAGGGTAACAAATAAATTCAGGTTGAACTCAAAAGCCCTCTTTAATCCTTCTCTTAAGAAGGAATATGTAATCATTATAGATGATAACACAACAGAAAGTGTAGGGGAGGAAAAAGGACAGTTAACTACTATTCCTTCATACAAATAAAAGATCAAAATAAGAAGGGAAGCAATCAATACAGGAAATACTTTTTTTTTCTTGTTTTAGTCCTTATCTTCAAGAGAAGTTTATGAAACTATGGAGATGAATTATTTGTAACCAAAATATTTTTTTTTTGGGAACGACCCCCTTCACAAAAACCTTTCTCGGTTTTTACACAACTATCACATTTTAAGAGGTTCGAATATATATTTGAGGCCTATTTTCCAGAGATTTCACAATAAATGATTTCTTGTTTTAGCGATCAATTTTTGGTGAGGTTTCAAAGAAGTTGGAGATGAAATTTTGGAAACCCAAAGAATTTTTTGTTGGGAACAAGCCCCTTCACAAAAAACTCTCTTTGTTTTTACACAACTATCACATTTTTGGAGATACAAAGATATTTTTAGACCCTATTTTCAGGGATTTGCCAGATTTATTTTTCTAAAAAATTTCATGGACAACAGTTGATAAGCCACCTCATCAATTCGACTTGGATATGAGGTATGATATCCTCCTTGATTATTTGAAATATAAAATAAATATATATGAGGAGGTTTTTCATATCCATTTCTTTTGGATCTTGATAAATATGTATTCTTTCTATAGAAACTCTGTAGAAGGAGAAGTTAAAGGGGGGATTGGTTGGGAACCATTAGCCAATTTTGAGAAGACATTGTAAAGAAAATAAATATTTCATATTGATACTAAATAGAAAAGGATTTTTGATGGTCAAATTTCTATTCTCGTCTATATTTCTATCTTTTTCTTGAATGCATGTATGATCTTGCACTAAACATTTGATTATTTTCTGTTTGTGAGTAATTCAATGGAGATTCTGTTGTTTTCTTGTTCATAATCAAAACTGTTTTTCAAGTACTTATCTCTTTTCTCTTGAATGATATTTGGGATTAAAGAGTTTCATATATGAGTGGACAAATTGAAAACATACATACTTCTTTCTTTTTCATATTCTTTTTCCATCTGATTACTAAATTGACTACCATTTACTAAGTCGGTAAGATATGGATTTGTTGTTGCCTTTGTGAATTGATATCATGCATTATCATTTCCCAACCTTTAGACCAGTTAAAAAACCAATTTAAATATTTATCTATAAAACCATTGCAATAACTTGATAATGCCCTAACTTTCCCTCTCACAGTCAAGTTCAACTATAGGGACTAACACTCCCCATCAAGGTTCAATTCCCACAATTGACATGGTTAGCTCTTAACAAGTATATTATTATAATGGATCAAGCCATATTATTGACCAGCCTTGTGCCTTGAAGATTCTAGAGTTTACCTTTGGTACCATCCTCAAAATGAGTCGAAGTACCCGGTATTTTGTAACCTGGAAGAAAAAGCACTATTGTGTGAGTTAATAAGTAAACAAAATCATTTTCGGAAGTCCAATGTTTTTCGAGGAAAAGTTTCATTATCATCCATTCATTTTTTAAAATTTTGGCAATCTAGGTCGTCTTAAAATAGGCCAAAACCTCTAAGGGAAAAGTTCCACGAGTGAAGTCCCCATAAATCACATGGAACTATAGCTTCAAATCAAATTACTATCCGTTTTAGAGAAGCATTTCCGCTCAAAATGGGTTGAGTTTATCCACTTATTAACTTACTCCTAAATATTATGTCTTAGTGAGTTTTCTTTGTGAGCCTCGAGTTTTCCATTATACACATTGTGTTTTGATGTGTGATTGATAGTTAGTACATTAATAAGAATATTTGTGGTTTGATCTATCATTAAAGTTAATGTTATGTCTTTTAGTTAGTGTATCTTTTAAGTTATTGATTATTGTTGTTTTGATGATTTAGGTTATCACAATGGAACGAAGTTTGAAGGTTAAGGGATCTAATAAAATCTTGAATAAACATTATAATATCTTGTTACTTGTAATTGTTGATTAAGTTTTTGTTAAGTAGTTACTATGTTCTGTGATTGAGAAATATTGTTTTAGTTGTTGTGTGTGTTTTTAGTTGGAACCACTTTAAGATTCAACATTTGGTAAGAATTCTATGAGCTCAAAAGGACCTCTCAGTGAGAGATCATATTTCTTGCAAACTCCATAAGGGGTTTTAAGTAGTTACTATGTTGTGTGATTGAGAAATATTTTTTTAGTTGTTGTGTTTTTTGAGTTGGAACCACTTTAAGATTCAACATTTGGTGATCATTCTATGAGCTCAAAAGGACCTCTCAATGAGGGGTCATACTTCTTGAAAACTTCATAAGGGGTTTTAGGGGGAAACCTATAAAGTTTCAAAAGGTTCAATGGAACCAAAAAATAATTTTGAAAAGTCTAATACTAGTCGAAACTAGGGTGATGAACAAGGATCGGGGATATCCATCAAGACTATAAAATGAGCATACAAATAGATTATACTAGGGAATACTAAGTCAAGGATTCATCAAGGAAATCCATCAAAATTTCAAAGAATCCAAAGATCAAGAGTCAATGCATTT
>CBVK0103002259.1:0-11698 GCA_900067695.1 Picea abies | reverse complement strand
TAACTGAATCCTTCGCTTCACTGCAAATGATCCATAAAATACAAGGAAATCATGATAACTAACTAATTTCATTCTTAGGATCACCCATATTACCTTCAAATGCTGATAAAAAGATCAAGCCTGCATGCTCCAAATAATTTGAAATGTTTAAATTTATGTACTCATCGACATAGTCATGAAACTGAAGGCAACGCATGATTAACTTATGAAAGATTACCTTCATTGTTTCGAAGCTGCCGACAATTAGCTTGATGTCCTCTATAGGCACACTTGATTGAATAACACCCACATGCATTTGTGGGTCAAAAAGATGCTTGCTGTGAAAAGTAGGTACAAGTGGAAGAAGGTTGGATGTAGGAGGCTATTGATCCACGCATGACTGTTGATTTACTTCTGGCTGTGTATAAATGATCTCTTCACGTGCCTCAACTAAGGGCTGCTCTTGGTCAAACTCTCGCATTGTGTCTTCTATGACAAGGCCAGCTTCTGCATCATCCTTACTGTCTTCATAGTGATCAAATATAATATAATATTGCTTCTCATCATCACTAGAATATCCATAAAAAATGGGCTGCCTTTCATGTCTATGATCAACCTTTAAAAAAATAATTTCATCAAGAATATAACTTTAAAAAATATCCATTTCAGGAACAGTAGTAATTGCTTCTTCTAGTTTTTCATACACATGATTTTCATCAAGACAGGGCTACTCATGGATACCTGCGTTGAAGAGAAAATTATCCACAGTCTTTTCTTCATAGGGACAATAGGTAAAAACTACCTTACATTCAGAGTTGAGATGATACTAACTTTGAATCCTGCCACAAGCTCAAAGGTTCTCCTCTACTTCCTCAACATCCATGAATAACTATGATAAAGATGTAGATTTCCTTTGTCTTAATAAAAGGAAAAGATTTGAATGATGAGCCATGCCATAGTACACCATGGAAACATTCTCTATGGGTCTGATCTCTATAGACATACTATGATAAAAATTGTAAAACCTCCTGTTGAAGACAACCAAGGCTTCCTCTTCCCCTCTCCTCAAGCTGCATGAAAGTTTGTCAAAGAGATGATACTTGCAACTGGGAGAGATCTACACCAATCGCGAGCAATCCCCTCTAATGGATACCTGAAAAGCTTTATCTGAACATCTGCGTGCATGATACGAAGTTGATGACTAAAATCATGAAAATCCAACAAGTGTTTAGCTGGTTCCTCCCACTCTTCTTGAAATTTAGGAAGGCTACTTTCCCATTCATCTCTACTAGGCACTAGATTAGAGAAACCAACTATCTTTGAAAAATCGCAGAAAGCATACCTCTGAGGTAAAATCTTGTCCATTTCAAACCAGTGGAGTTGCCAATAGATTTTCAAACAATGGAGTAGCCATGGTGAAAGATGAGCAGTCGGAATAATGTGTCCAGCTTTAGTTCACCGTCTAAAACTGGATCTTTTCATTGTCGTTCTCCCAAGGAAGATATCTTCACTTCTATCCCCGACAACGACGCCATTTATGTTATCGCTCCAAGAGTCACCCCAGATTGTAAATGGGGATAAGCCTGGTAACATCAAATTTGTTTTGAGTGGGTTAAAATTCCGAAGTCAGAACAAGACTGCAAAGAAAGGAAAAGATAACAGAGGTCGTTGTAGATCAGTCCTGGACCGTTGGGCTATGGAGTCATAAGTATCATGCATAATGAAGGCATTTAAACTGCCTATCCGACAAAGGATTTATGTGGTGATGAGGAGAAGGAATAAATAATGTGTCTAAGTGATAAACAATGAAACATGGACAAGATGACAATAGATCCTCTACCGCCTCAGGAATCCATAGATCATAGATGCTACATCTAGACAAGAAGAAAACATAAAGTGTCTGAGAGATAAACGATGAAAAATGGGCAAGATGATAGCAGATCCTCTACCGCCTCATGAATCCATAGATCAAAGATGCTACATCCAGACAAGAAGAAAAAAAAAAGCGCTTGAGTGATAAACGATGAAAGATGGGCAAGATGACAACAAATCCTCTACCGCCTCAAGAATTCATAGATCATAGATACCACATCCAGAAAAGAAGAAAAAGAGCAGCATGTAAACTAAGAAGACAATCTGATAAAACAACTCAAAGGAATCTTCGATATAATATTTACAGTCCATGCCCCTTGAGCTTAGAAACTATAAAATGCAGTTCCCTGTATCTAAAGCTCTCTCGGCTCTCCAATCTCTGAACCCCCATATTACATATCATTCATCTGATGTATTTATAGTCAAAACAATAGACATGTCTTGCTGCTTGGGCACCTCTTTTCCAGTGTTGTATGTCTTCTCTTGTTTGTCATGTTCCTTATGTCATAAGGAAACTCTGGTCAGTATGGGTCTGTAGGAAAAACTACCCTATGTGGTACCTCGGACTGACAATCTTCTCTTGTCTATCATGTTCCTTCTGTCAGAAGGAAACTCTGGTCAGTATGGGACTGTAAGAAAAACTGCCTTCCATGCTTTTGAATTACTGAGTGAGTCGAGGTTTCAACCAACAGTCCTTTCTTTTATTAATTGAATCCTTGGGATCGGGATGAGGCTTAACGCCCATGGGGATACCACATGTTGCTCTTGGATTTGACGTTATATAAGCACATGATTGTGGGGTCGTCAAAGGTGATTTGGATCCACACCACTTTTGAGCCTGCAATTCACCACCTTTTGCCACGTAGCTCTTTTTCTATACCACGATTTTAATTGCGGGACTGCTCAAGAATTTTATCGTTCGAGCATGTTTTGTCCCCGCAATGAAGCGTGGTCATCGATCTGCGATCTGGGAAATCCCTGCTTTTGCTGCCACGCACCGCTCTTGGATGGACCCTGCTTCCTACTGCAAAGATCAATAGTTCTCAACTACTTCAAGAGTTTTTCTTCTGCTTGCTCACGTAATCCTCTGAAGTGTCGAATTCTCGAAGTGAGAGATCTGGTGATGCGTGGCCTCTTGATTTGGATGGCTGAGATTCACTTCGGGAGTTCAGACTTTGGGCCCTTTTCTTCTACTTGATCATGAAATCCTCCAAAGTGCCGAATTCCCAAAGTGAGAGATCTAGTGATGCTTGGCCTCTCGATTTGGACGGTCGAGATTCACTTCTGGAGTTTGGGCTTTGGTCCTTTCACTTCTGCTTGCTCGCGCAATTCTCCGAAGTGTCGAATTCCTGAAGTGAGAGATCTAGTGATGTGTGGCCTCTCAATTTGGACGATCGAGATTCACTTCGGGAGTTCGGGCTTTAGGTCTTTTTCTTCTTCTTGCTTGCGCAATTCTCCGAAGTGTCAAATTCCCAAAGTGTGAGATTTGTCGATGCGTGTCCTCAGCCTTCAATAGCTCAGATTTACTTCGGGACGCTTGGCTAGTTGTTAATCCTTGTGCGACTTTTAAACTCCGACTATCTGAGAGCCACTAATCTGAACTATATACGGGATCTCTGTCGTTGAAACATGAACCTGTCTGCTTGTCTATATTTTAGCCCGAAATGGACTGCTTTTGAATGTTGCACTTGGACGCTTCCTGTGCAGACCACAAACTTGGACGACTTGCTGCCCTTGACAACTATATGTGATAACACCATTTATTAATGCTTGATTAAGAAATCAATTAAGGCTTTAGCAACAGGAAGCAATGTGGTGGTTATTTGTGAGGATGTCTTTTAGATCTATTTGAGAATTGTGAGGATGTCAATCAACTCTATTTGACATCTTCATGCATGCATGCCAATTGTTCTTGCTAAGACCATTGTTATGACAATTATAGCTTGGTATATGATGCCAACTAAGCTCCTTCTCCTCCTTGGCTTTGATGGTATTCCTAGATGGGAACAACTTAATGGTGGATATAGGTTTGAGGAAACCTAACATAGGAGACAAAATTAGCGAAGTCTTCCACAACATAAATGTATGGGTTTCTAACCTTTGTTCCATGTCATCTCAATCATTTTTTCACAAACCATGTCATTGTGAAGAACAAACATTGTCTTGTTCACATGTTGGGAGTTTAGTGTTTTGCTCTCAGTAGACTACGAACATTCATGGGGCCATACAAGTATTGTTTTTCCTTACCGATACCAAAACTGGGTGAATTTTGTTTTCTTTTCCAACCAATTATATGTGGAGAAATAGTTGATCCAACAATAGATGATAACATACTTTCCATGATGATAATACAACACGTGTCTATATATGAATCCAAAACAAAAAATCCTTGCATTGGAGTTTCCATGGCATTACAGTCTGTTGAGATTGGAAGCAAGGAACTTTCAAGCCCGAGTTTTCTCTGAGCTGAATTTCCTTCACACAACTTGGTACAGTGATGATTATTATAGATGGCCTCTATAATACTCGCATAACATTGGATGAACTCAAAATATTTACAAACACAGTGAGATAGTAAATTTGAATCATAGATACTTTTCAAAAATTAGTAATTAATATATTCATACTCTGATGGTGTGTTTACATAGTAAATGTGTATTGAATAAAAAATGGCATTTATTTGTATTATAAATTTTATGTTTGATTGAAATGTCCACGTTGTTTTATATACTTATGTTTTCTTTTATAACTTGTATTCATTTTTTTATATAAATCTCATAAATGATAATTATTTTTTTGGAATTTATTATCATCATATTTCTTGACTTTATTACAACCATTTTTTTTTGGAATCTTGTGTTATTTTTAACCATACAAATGACTTTTACATCAAAGATAATTTTAAGTGATCCTTAAGCAAGACTTCCATTTTTTTTTCTCTATTATTATTTTCTTGTGATTGCAAAAAAACAAATTACATTCTTAAATGAAGTGTAAAAGAAATTTGAAAAGATTAATCCTAAACTTCTATGTCATATGATAAAATAAGGTTTTTCAAAAATTTGATGAAATTATGAAAAACAACATAAAACTCTTTACATATTCCAAATCCTTTTCAATTGAAATATTGAGCATACCACTAATATTATGGTATGTTTTGATGTGTAGCTAAGTGTTGGTAATGTATTGTTAATATTGTCTTTGTAATGTATTGTAAATTTGAAAGAGAATTAATAGGTACATAAAATACAGTCGCATTAACTTGTTTTCTTCTTCTTCTTTTTTTTTTCTCTGAACAATTTTCATTTGCATTTGAATAGAAAAGACCATTTGTGAGCACCCATAGCATGCACTATCCTTAGACTTTCCACAAACCCTGGCACCCAATTGAAATAGCTTTTTGCAGACATTTGGATTGTTTCCATATCCACCATTGCATATTCACATGCTTGTGTCTTAAGCCTTAAAAGGAAAAAAATAATAATACAAAAACCCAAAAAGAGAAATACAACAACCAAGGAAAAATTATGCAAGAATTTAGCCCACAAACACACACAAGAGGAATCGTTAACTAAATAAATAAGTAGCATGCCTTTAAAATAGGGGCATGATGAAAAGTGCCCGACAAAACAAGGATATGTACCTCTTCCATGAGGTTGTTTCATGGCTAAGGTGAGTTTGCTTGCATAGAAGTCGTTGAAGGGATAGATTCCCATTGTTGATAATATTGATGATGAAACCCCATTCTTGCCATGGCATGGTGGACTTGTAGAGAAAAAAACCCTTGTCTTTCGCACACGAAAGCCCCATTCCTACCATGGCCTGATGGATTTGCAAAGATCAAAACCCTTGTCTTCTACACATAAGAGTGCACTAAGAGATGGATATGAAAATGGTAATAGTTTTTTTACTAATGTCTATAGTACCCCAGTTTGCCACGCTGAAGAATCTATGCATGGAACTGTTGGGACTATTAGACAAGTAGCAACCATATGACACAAATCAAAATGACCTCGTTATGAGGCCACATAAGACCTCAAACCTGAACTTACGATAAAATCAAAATGGAAACAAGGTGATGCAAGACCATACAATCTTAGTGATTAAACTCCATAAAATAAATGTTAATGAAATAATGCTAAATTATATATAGCATTAATCCATTAACAGTAAAAGTATGGTTGATCCTTTGCAAATATTAACTTGAAACCTGAGTCACCACCGCTAAACTGAAGAATATATTCATGGGACAGTTGAGACCATTGAATAAGCCATCGCCACACTGAATAATCTATGCATGGGCCCGCTGAACAAATATTAACAAGATGGTCTGATCCAGATTATTTTCGACACAAAATGAGAGTGGAGATATAATAAAGAAATGTACAGAGATATCTCGGATATCCAACATTATAACAAAAATGTATCAGAGATGCAACCATAAACACAGATATACAGTAATACATAATTTTATATTAATGAGCAAAAATGTACAAAGACTGTAAAATACAAAGTGAAAGACTCGCTAGAATGGTGGCAACTTATCTTTGAGAAGAGGTGTGACGGCTACTCACATCCATGAGAAGATGATTTTTACAATGAGGCTCCAAAGGCCTTTTTTTTATCATAAATAAAATCCAAAACCCTAACCCTGGAAGATGAAAAGCCAACAATTTTGTGGACCCCATTTTGGGTAGTTTGGTGTATCAACTTCCCAGGGGCATAACTTTGGCATACGATCTATGTTTGGGGCGCACGATAGCTCGTTGGAAAGGTATCATCGAGGAGATTCATTTTGGGGGCTCAATCAGGGCCTTTGATTTCAATTGAGAAACTCGATCCTGGAAAAGCTTCATTTAGGCCCTCAAAATGGCCCCGGAAGTAAAAAACTGCTAAAAATAGTAAATTACCAAAATTGCCAGAAATTTGTTTTGAGCCAGTTGGAAAAGGTGGGTGGCACCGATATCCACCTGGATCATGATCCCGGTCGAAATGGCCTCAATGTGAGGCCAAAGAAGACCTCAGAGTTTAAACATGTTCAAAACTCACGATAAAAGTGCTATGATCTTGAAAAAATTATCAATATCTCCTAAAACTTTGGGTTAAAATGTATTGAACTACATTCAAGTATTCAAAAACCTTTCCCTCGTGGCATAAGAACATTAGGCATACAATGTCATAATATGTTAAAGGCATAATACACAAATGTGTTCAAAGCCACAAAATGCTCTAGGTATTTGTAAAATATGTTTCTTTTGATGGCACTTCAAATAAATTTCAGTGTCACTATGCAAGCTAAGGAGAGACATAGGCGTCTTAATATTTATTCTAAATATTCTCTCTAAGTTATATGTATACCCACCTAGACACCTTGGTTGCTTCTACGATGCCACCAAAACACTATGTTCATTTAATTACAATCTATGTGATGAATGATAAAACTTGGGAACCAGTAGTCTAGAAGCCATTACATGTGTTCCATTTCCAACAACACCTTTCAAGATTGTATTTCAACCTACATAATCATATTGGCACATATTGAAGTTGCATCGTATCGTGAAATTTATTGAGATGCCCCAACATCATTAAACAATGTATTATGCTGTTGCTTCCATATCCACAAGAGCACTTGAACTTTGACAACCATCCAAGTGACCTGAAATTATATGGCCTAGGTTAGAAAATCGCCTTATAAGGCAATCCATTGGGGAGGGAGGTAGGTAAAAATTGTTGACACACAGACTTAACCTAGGCCCAGAACTTCCTAGTAAGTGGACAAAACTATAAGAGGTGTTTCAAGGTTTTATCTTGTACACATTGTGGGAAACACATGTTATGGACTGCTAGTTATGCTAACCTTCTATCAGTAGGGAGACCCCCCATCACTAAGCTACAAGGGAAAAAAACCTTTTATTTTCAATAACAAGTTTCCATTTACTGCTAAGAAAAAATAACTAAGTCCTTTGCTTTGACCACAAATGCCAAATATTACTATGATGAACTTTAGGGCATGAGTTGGAACAAAGCTACTTGTATCTCATGGTCAACTTATAGTGAGTGAATGTAGTGGAATTACCTCATTTATAGTCTCACCACCAAGTGTGGGGCACTAGGAGGCCAAGCTTAGGTTGGTGTAAATGGTTCATTAACCATGCCAATATCAAATTGGGTAGATTACATGAATCAAAACAGAAACGTGTGATCTTTTAATCATATTGATATCTTGATAGTTGTATATGTAGCACAAAAGTATTTTGGTTCACATAGCTAGTGGTGATTAGTGGGGAAGAAAGCCTTGTTGGTGTTGGAGAACCAAGGAATTGTAGAAGTCAAGAACAATAAATTCCAAGAAGAGGCAATGTTTAAAGACAATGTTATAGCACTAAAGCATAAGTGAATATAGCTCACTATACAGAATAACACATAAAAATTGTTTCATAAATCAATCCATATGATCATATATATATATATATATAATCCAATGTATAATTAAATCCCTTAGAATAAGGAAGACATAGTCAACTTTGATCACCTTGAATGTGCCTAGATCTCCAACTTTTCTACCCTACATGTTATGGGAATATTTCTCACAAGGATCTCGCTAAATAATCAACAAGATCTCCCTAGGATTAGCCTGGCAATCCTATACAGAAAGGGGCTAGATTTCCTATGGATCTCCTATATCTAGAAGGGAAACAATTCTCTACACTAAAAGGGAGTATATCAACATACCTTTTTGTCCAAGGTATGTCCTTGAGTGTCCTAGCTGGTGTAGATTTGCATCTCCATCTCCATCTCCTATCATCTACTTCCTGCACACAAGTAAAAAACACTACCAACCTTTTTCCTTTCTCTAGTGTTAAGAATAATCACTAATGATTTAGATCTACCTTGATTAACCAATTATATATTCGGATCCAAATCATTCATGATAAAACGCAAATAAAATGGAGGGAAAAGCATTGATCTATTATTAATCATAAGGACATTACATCATGACATACATACCTCAAATGTTGATGCAAGCTCCTTTAACCTCCTTGCTCCTTGCCTCTCCTTGCAACTCGTGTGCTCTTCCGATCTATTAATCATAAGGACATTACATCATGACATACATACCTCAAATGTTGATGCAAGCTCCTTTAACCTCCTTGCTCCTTGCCTCTCCTTGCAACTCTTTGGTCAGGCTAGGATTCACTAACTTTTGGTTGTGATGAAGGATACCTTTGCAGTTGGACAACATAACAATACCCTCAATTATCCCTCTTGCCCAAGGCTTACCTTTGTTATATATATCTTAGAGGAGGCTTGGGAGAGGCTTCTAGATTTTATAGAGGCCACTAAAGACTAAGATAATGTGAGTTCCTAGGCCTTTTCCATGAAGATCCAACTCATCCCTCGCCTATCACCTCATAAATCCCCGATTCTAGAAGTTTGACATTGCCTCGCTTGTTGAGCCACTAGTGACTAGTGAGGGCCTCACTTGTTGATCCACTAGTGACCAGTGAGGGCCTTGCTTGTTGTCTACTAGGTGTCTCACAAGGATGCCAAAAACGGCTCTAAAAGTGTTCAAACCTTAGGCAAAATATGTTTTCTAGCCTTTATCCTCTGATGGCTTCTTCTCTAGCCTATAGGGTGGAAATTAAGTCTATAACAGATTCCCCCTAGTGTGTGAGGTCAGGAAAGGAGTGGATGGCCGAAATACATTACAATAATGTTCATGTGAGGTAGCGCAAAGGAGACAGAAAAGGAAGTTCGAAAACCAAAGAAGTCATGCAATAAAACACCAAGGATGAGAGCATATATAGACCAATTCCCTAGGTAGACATACTCAGACTTTGAATGAACATGGCTGCCAAACAATACACATTCTTTTCTTCATCAATTTCTTCACAGAGGAGAAGCATAAAATTTGCCACACACTCGGGAAAGAAGAAGAACCCTCCCATGCAGAGGCCACAAGAGGATTCTTGTCTTCATCGATTTCTTCACAGGTGTTGTTTGTATTATTATTTCCATTGGGTATAGAGATTGATCACATTCTTTAGATACATCTACTTCATTTTGTAGATAATATGTTCTTTGTTTTATTTCTTTTCTGGTATAGTAAGATCTAAGTGAATATGGATCCATTTATAAAAATAAGTTGTATGTGCCTTTTACCCATTTCTATTTTTGACCTAGTGCAACCTCTAGAGATGCAAGTTTTCTCACCCTTGCTACAGGTTTGCTACAACATAATGGTGACTCCACGGGGGTTCTAAGTTTTACTCATGATCCTTAGTTGTGGGTGTGTGGTAAAAGTTTTTTCTTTCACTTTTTGTTGGGATTTATTGACTTTTTTAAGGGTTTTTATATTCATGTAGCTTTCTGTCCATTTTTGCAAGTTACTAGTGTCGAAAATCCACTCAAGAAACCCTTGGAGCCAGAGCCACAATAGGGAAAATTTTAGGGGCTAAACTTCGCCCATGGGCTAATTTTCCATGTTTTTTTCCCAAAAAATATTTGCCTATTTATAAAAATGATCCATCAAAATTCTATAGAATAAAATTATTTTACCCTAAAAATAGCCCAAATTTTATACACACTATATAAAATCCTTAAAAATTTGAATATTTTTACAAAAATATCACCAAACATTTTAAATTTTGCATATTAAGGACCAATAAGATTCACCAAGGTTTCTACATTATGAGATAAATTTCCATCCTTAAAATTATCCCCGAGCCACAACTTTTTCTCCTGGATCTGGACCAACACACGTTTTGGCCCTTTTTTCAATATTTTCTTGTATATTTTAACCTTGTACAATATTTTACTGCAAACAGATTTTCAATAAAAGAACAAAAAATATACCATGGAAAATACACACATTACACAGAGATTTTTCCCCTAGAAACCCAAACTAGGAAAACCAACATATTCTATATTCATGCATAGTGATACATTGTTTACAATACAATATACATATAGGAACCAACGACATACAAAACCCTAACCCAACGACCTGGAATAGTCAACAGCCCTAATTCCTTAATCGAAAATAGAAAACCATCGGCAAAAACCATGTGCCGAAAAACAACTCAACAATGAACGTAAAAATCGAGGTGACATGAAAAACGAGGAAAAAATGTGACACGTTTCCCGAGGTTTTTTTTTTTATGAAGGGCGCTTCACTCAAACCCCCTTGCGCGCTCGATGCAATGTAGCAAACACTAGACCTAGTCGTGCAAATAATATAACACATACCCAACATTCTCCCACTTGTTGTTTTCTTTTCATACAGGGGGTTATAGGGTTACATAGTCAACAAACCAGGGCAACAATGCCCATGAATCCTCTACACCAAAAGAAATTCTCAGTGCTCACATATATTTTTAATGAATTTGCAACATTCTTCAAAGTTTCCACCTTCATTAGCATCACTTTCTTTTCTTCAACCATCTCTCTCGCAAAGTGATATTGAATATCAATATGCTTTGTATTTGAAAGATAAGTTAAGTTCTTCTCCAGAAAAATTGCACTTTGACTGTCAAATCTATCCTTACAGCTTGTTGTACCAACCCAATACATGAACACAATATTTGTAACCATACATCTTCCTTACTTGCATGAGTGGCTTCCATGTATTTAGCTTTTGTAGTTGAAAGGGCCACTACATCCTATCTTTTACTCATCCAATTGATTGTTCCCCCAAACAGGTTAAACACATGCTCACTTGTAGATCTCCTACGATCCATATCTCCATCCCAGTTTGCATCCACAAAACCATGTATGTCCAACACTCTCTCCAATCTTAGTCTTCCTTGGTAGCACAATCCATAGCTAGTAGTGCCACACAAATACC
>CBVK0103002257.1:0-16239 GCA_900067695.1 Picea abies | reverse complement strand
TCTTGTTTAACAACATCCTTCATTTCTCTAAATACCACATCTCAGCTATACACAACCTTCTTAGTTTATGGGTTCCAAAGATTATAACCTTTGAAACCATCTTTATACCCAATAAAGATACACTTTTCAACCTTTTTATCTAGCTTACTCTTGTTTTCCTTTGGAACATGAAAATTGGCCTCACATCCAAATACCTTGAGATGTCTGAGAAAAGGTTTCTTACTAGTCCATACCTCTTGTGGAGTCTTGTCATAAAATGTTGATGAGGGTGATCTTTTGACCAGGTAACATGCAATACCCACTATCTCTACCCACAATTCTTGCCCTAACCCGACACCACTCAGCATGCACCTTGTTTTTTCCATAAACATCCTATTAATCCTTTCTACAACTCTATTATGTTGACGTGTATATGAAGTAGTATTCTCCCTTGCTATACCACACTTCTTAAAAAATTCTTTAAATTCATTCTAGTAGAACTCTTCACCATTATTTGTCCTCAACACCTTAATTCTTTTCTTTGTTTGATTCTCAATAAGAACCTTAAACTCTTTAAACCTGTTAAAGACTTCAAATTTCTTCTTGAGGAAATATATCTGAGTATTCCTCGAGAAGTCATCTATAAATAAGACATAGTACACACATTTTTTCAATGATGGAATGGACACAGGTCCAAACACATCACTGTAAACTAGCTATAAAATTCCTTCTGCACTCGTTGCACCAAAGGGGAATCTTACCCGATTCTACTTCCCATATACACAATGTTCACATAAATCAAAATCCAGAGAGAAGTTAGACATACCTTCAACCATACCTTTATTGTGTAGTAGTCGAAGACCCTTCTCTCTGATATGCCCCAGTCTTTGATGCCACATCAACCTTTTCTCCAGAGTCTGTTGGAGTTCTTTCTTCTTCAATTCCAATATCAGGAACAATATAAGTGTTACACCCATCACTAATAGTGCTTCCTTGCAGCTTATACAGAGTTCCAAACTGAACTCCCTTCAGCAACACCATTGCTCCTCGAACCATCCTCCAGGTTTCCTTTTCAAATATTGTTTTTACCCCTACATCATACATTTTGCTTACATAAATCAAATTTCTGGCCAATCCTAAGATGTGCATAACACCAGGTAGTGTTCTAATCCTTCCATCTATGAGCCTCAACTTGACTTTTCCTCGACCTGTGATTTTGGTTTTTGAGTCATCACCTAGGAAAATATTACCTCTATCATACCTTTCATATTCAAATAACCACTCCCTATGGGGAGTCATATGAAACGATGCACTTGAGTCAACCAACCATTCCTCGTGATCTGCATGTGTTCTTAAATAATCCAAGTACACATCCCCTCCTTCTTCCTTGGAGGCCTTTTCTTCTGTAGAAGGAGATTCTTCAGATCCCTTCTTTTTCTCAACTTTGAATCTACACTGCTTCTTGTAGTTCCCTTCTTTTCCACATCTCCAGCATACATTTACAAACTTTTCGGGAGACTTAGATCTTCCCTTAGACTTATATCTCCCACTTGAGGTGATCCAAAAAGAATCTAGAGAAGGCTAAGAACAACTCAAAACTCATAGAGGCAACTCAGAACGCTCATAATGGCTTCAGTAGATAGAGAAAGGGCAAAAATCAAAGTTCTCAAAACTCAGTTAAAATGACATGGTCATGAAGAGCGCATCACAAGATTTATAACAACGCAAATGGCTCGTCAAACATAGCTCGTATGAAAAATATATAAATGTTCAAAGTTCAAGTAAAACTTGGTCAAAAGTCAAAGGTCAAGGTGACATGTGTCACCACTGCAAGGGTGACATGTGGCACGTCCGTACAGGGATATGTGGCACATCCATACAAGGTGATGTGGCATGATGTTATAGGTCTACATGGAAGATTCTCTAGTTGACACATGGCAAAGGACAACCAATGAGAGGTTGCCACGTGGCAACCCCCCATTGGCCTCTTACGATCTAGTTCATTAAAAACATATTGGAGCCGATGAGAGTCGAACTCCTAACCTCCTATCCCAAAGAACTTACAACCTTCGCGCTAGCCAACATACCACTATGTGTTCCTTATTTTTAATATGGCGTGCATTTTATTTATGTTTGGTAATGCTTCATATGGGCAAAGGAAAAGGGATAGGCCCTTGGCCCAGCCCTTGGTTCTATGTTAACCCACGCGACCATGTTTCAAACACATGCCATATATGGCATATCCGCCACTCTAGCCAGAATATATCCTGATTTAATAGCCATTCTGCTAGTTTAATACACCGCTATATTTAGCGTGCACGCCAACTTTTGTTATAATTGTGTATTAAAAAGGGGAGTCCACGTGATTTGATCTTGGGACCTCCGCTAACCAAAGTTCTTAAAATAGCATCCACAACCAATGCGCCAACCAAAGCATTTATTCCTAGCTGCCCAGAATTTTGTATAACAAGGGGCCTCCGCCATTGTTCAAGAAAAGGGGAGATTAGACCAGGGCATGGTCGTACGGTATAGGGGCACAGTTTTCGAGACTGGGCACAATTTTCAAGACAGACCAGTCATTTATTGCAAAAGCAGTGGCATGGAAAAGGAGGCAAGGGTGTCTCTTGGGCTTGAAAGTGTCAAACTCGGATCGAGGTGTGGAGACAGACATTTTTAGGTAAAACGATGCCACGAACGCAGTGGTGATATTAATTTTATGATATGAGAAAAGCTTATGTAGCTTAACTATGGAATGAGGTATACTTATGTATTTTTCCCAATTCTTTTGTGGAGTCAATAAAAATACCTACCCATTTGAGAGCAGGACCCGAAGATGTAGTCCACCATGGACGAACTTCGTTATCAAGTTTTTTGTGTTCATATTGCATGCTTATGTCTCTTTCCTTTTGAGTTTTTCCTTATTTATGGTGTACTTCAGTTTATGCTCATTTAATACAATTCTTTAATAAGTCACCTGACTAAAAGATCTCGGTTCATGTTGGTATCAGAGCAATCGTCTTTGACTTGAATTGTTGAGTATGAATGCTTACTAGGGCCAAGCATAAGAAGGGTGAATGAACTCTTAATACTTTCAATATCAAAGTTGGTCATTCATTCCAAAGGAAGAAGATGGCAAAAGAGGACAAGCGTGATGAACAGGAGAAAAACTTTCACATGGTCTTTTATTGCATGTCAGAAATGGTTGAACGAATGTATGGAGATTACGAGAGGAGGATGAAGAAGAAAGGGAAGAAAAAGGAAGCACATGTAGATGATGATACTTTGGTAAACCAAGGGGTTGGAGGAGATCCTCCTGAGCCTCCATCTTCGCCTTCAAGTTCTAGGTCTTCTTCATCTGAGCATCCTCATCACTCCCAACATTCTAACCATAAAGCCTCTTTTAAGAAACCATTATTAAAGCTTGATGTAAAATTTTCTTTACCTATGTTTAATGGAGATGCTAATCCTGAAAATCTAGACAATTGGATCCGACAGGTTGAAGTATATTGTCATGTTCAGCATATTGACGAAGAGAAAGTTAAAGTGCAATTGGATTCTCTTTGGTTGGAAGGCACCGCTCTCGTATGGTGGGAGAGCAAGCTACAAGACAAAAGTAAGTGTGGTAATCTTCTTTCCTCGTGGTCAGAATTTAAAATAGAGATAAGGAAGCAGTTCTATCCATTAGAGTATTTACATAAAGCAATGATGGAATGGAAAACTTCGAGACAGAGTAAAGGTCAAACTATATAAAGTTTTACAGAAGAATTTAGGAAGAAAGATCTAGCATTGAACATTCCTTTGGATTCTTATGAAACTTTAATGAAGTATATTGGCGCACTTCACATATGTATTCATCATTCTTTGCTCTTGTTTAACCCCACTAGTATTAACGAAGTTTGTGTGCAAGCCACTCACCTTGAGAACGAGAGGAAACATGTTCAAGAAGATCCCACGAAGAAACCTTCCAATTTTCCACAAAAAGACTTTCAAGAAGTTCAAAAGGAAGGACAAGAAGACCGCTACAGTAACGACATAAGGAGGAAAACCATCTTGCACTCATTGCAAGAAGGGTCGTCACAATGAAGAAAACTGTTGGAAACTACATCCAAAAAATAAACTGAAACAGATCGGTGGAAAGGGGAAGACAAAGACCGTTTCTATAGTGCAGCAAGATCTTGGTTCTTATTCAGGAGATGAAGGAAAGATCACAACGGCTGGGGTACAAGGTAAAGATTCTCTTCATGCTAGTTCAAGTTCCAATGATGAATCTCATAATGATGAACGAAAGAGGAATCGGTTATTTCATATACAATTTGTATCTAAACATACTAATATAGATAAATTATTTGATCCAGGTTCCCAAGTAAACTTAATATCTGAAGCACTTGTCAAGAAGATGGGTCTTGAAACAAAGCCACATCCAAAGCCTTATCCTCTTGTTTGGGTATGTTATAAATAAAAACGTAATGTCACCAAACAATGTAGGGTCAGATTTGTTATTGCTTCAAAGTTGATTGATGAAGTGGATTTGGATGTTGTACCACTTGATATATGTGGCATAGTGTTGGGGAGTCCTTATCTTTATGATAGAAAAGTAGTCTTCTTTCACCATGAGAACAAATACCACCTTACTAAAGGGGGAGTGGAATATATTGTTAGAGCTCACAACATGAGGGTAAATACAACACTTGTTAGTATGGAACAAATAAAAAGGTGCATAACCACTAATAAAAGATATGTACTCATGGTCGTCAAAGAGAAAGATGTCGATACATCCAAAGATTTCCAAGGGTGTCATCCATCTCATAAAAAGGAATTAATTGATATTGTTTCTAAGTATGATGATATATTTTAAGAACCAAATGGATTACCTCCTAAGAGGGAAATCCAACATGAGATACATATTCAACATGATTCGCCTCTTCCTAATGTGGGCATGTACAAGATGTCAGTTGTGGAGATGACAGAGATCAAGAAGCAGATACAAGTCTTATTAGATCAAGGGGTCATCAGGCCCAATTCATCTCCTTATGGTTCTTCGATCGTGATGGTGCCAAATAAATATGGAACATGGAAAATGTGTGTTGATTATCAGGTTTTGAATAAAATCACGGTAAAAAATAGACACTCTCTTCCTCGTATAGATGATTTACTTGATTAGTTGAAGAATGTTATTTATTTCACTAAGTTGGATTTGTGCAACTCTTATTAGATCAAGGGATCATCAGGCCCAGTTCATCTCCTTATGGTTCTCCGATCGTGATGGTGCCAAATAAATATGGCACATGGCGAATGTGTGTTGATTACCGGGTTTTGAATAAAATCACAGTAAAAAATAGACACTCTCTTCCTTGTATAGATGATTTACTTGATTAGTTGAAGAATGTTATTTATTTCACTAAGTTGGATTTGCGCAGTGGATATCATCAAATCAGGTTCACAGAACAAGATGCATGGAAGACTGCATTTAAAACCAAACAGGGATTGTTTGAGTGGTTAGTTATGTCGTTTGGGCTTTGTAATGCTCCGACAACTTTCATGCATGTGATGAATGATGTATTCAGGCCTTTCCTGGATGACTTTGTGATTGTATATTTAGACGACATTCTTGTTTTTAGCGGGACTTGGGATGAACATGTAAGGCATGTAAAGAAGGTATTGGATACTTTTCAAAGGGAAAAGTTACATGTGAAAAGGTCGAAATGTGAATTTGGCAAGATTGCACTTGTATACTTAGGTCATATTGTAGGAGGAGGACAATTGAAGATTGATCCTTCCAAAATTGAAGTAATTGTAAAATGTCCTGAGCTAAAAAGTGTAACTGAAGTCTGAAGCTTCTTGGGTGCAGTCCAGTATTGGAGGAGATTCATTCCCAACTTCTCCTTTATAGCAACTCCTTTGCATGACTTAACCAATGTGAAGAACACTTTTTAGTGGGAAGGAAAGAAAAACAAATCTTTCAACATTTTGAAGGAGAAGATCAGTAACGCACCAATATTAGCACTGTTGAATCTTCAATAGTCATTCGAGATTGAGACATATGTCAGTGGATACGCCATGGGTGCAATATTGTTGCAATATCGTAAGCCTATATGTTACCACTCTGGAAATTTTAACCAAGTTGTTCTTAACTATCCTACATATGATAAAGAGTTGTATGCATTAGTTCAAAGAATAAATAAATGGACACATTACTTGTTAGGGAAGGAAACAATCATACATACAAATCATCAGCCCTTATAGTATCTTCAAGCACAGACCAAACTGCAACAATCTCGACACTACATATGGATGGGTTTTTTGCAACAATTTTTTTTGGTAATCAAGTACAAGAAGGGTACAAGTAAAAAGGTAGCCGATATTCTTTCTATACCTCCTATTGTTGCTTCTATTATTTTGAAGAATATTTATTTATCTCATGATAGCTATGTAGAGAAATATGCCATCGATGAAGATTTTAAATAAGTATATGAGAAGCTAATCCATGGTGCACAAGTATAGAACTATTTTCTATAGGGAAAATTACTCTATCATCTTGGGAAGCTATGTATTCCTACAAGCGAACGAGTCCATGTAATACGAGAAGCTCACACTTCTCTTGTGTCTAGGCATTTTGGGGTAGGGAAAACTATGGCTCATTTGCAGAGGTTTTGTTGTTGGCCTCAAATGAAAGCAATTGTAACTAAATATGTAAAGGGGTGTGTGATGTGTTCTACTTGTAAGTCCACTAATAGAAAATTGGGGATATACTCACTACTTCCTATTCCATCCCATCCATGGGAAAGAATTTCCATGGATTTTGTAGAGGGTTTACCAATGACCAAAGGGGGTCATGACTATTTGTATGTTGTAGTGGATAGGTTCAACAAGATGTGTATCTCGATGCCATGTAAAAAGCATATCATTGTTGAGTAGACTGCTAATCTCTTTTTTCAGTATGCTTGGGTTCACTTTGGGTCACCCACGTCCAATGTCTCGGATTGAGATAATTGATTCCTTGGGGATTTTTGGACTAGCTTGTGGAGAATGATGGACACCAAATTGAAGAGGAGCATTGCTTTTCATCCACAGACCGACGGACAAATAAAGGTGGTAAAAAAAACAATTGTATTGTTACTTCGAGGTTACTGCAACAAGAATCCTAAGTTATGGGATGAATGGATACCCTATGTACAACATGATTATAATAGAGCTTTACATTCATCCACTCAGAGTTCACCTTTTGAGGCATTTTTTGGGTACCTACCAAAGGTTCATTTGGAATTAATGTATGGGAGAGATGTCGATGTGAATGAAGAACGAACAAAGGACAAAGATCACAAGTACATCCATAGGTTTCAACAGATACACCAGGTAGTCGGGGAACAGTTGGAGAAGATTCAAGCATAGTAGAAAGCTCAGCATGACAAACACAAGGTTGATCATCAGTTCCAGGTTGGAGATCGGGTATGGCTTCACATCAGCAAGAAACAATTAAAGGGTGAAGGAAATAAACTCAAGCCTATCCGATATGGTCCCTTCACTATCTTGGAGAAAAGCGACACTAATGATTTTTGTTTATATCTTCCACCTTATATGCAAATTTACTCTGTTGTGAACGTAGAGAACTTGAAACTTTTTGAGCCTCCCATGATCATGGATCAGGATGAGGAAGTTTCAATACCTTGAGTTGATGAGTTTGCACCTGAGTACTTGGATGAGTTATAGGAATATATCATCCTGGAGAGAAGGACAAGGACTTCACGAAGGGGTGATGTTGATTATCTTTGAGTAGGCTTAAAGGGCACACATCCAAGCAAGGCAAAGTGGATTAAGAAGGACAAAGTGAGGGGACTCTTACCTCACTTACCAGTTTATTGATGAAAGATTTTGGTGGTCCAAAAGGATCTCAATGGGAAGGTGTGATCCAAAAAGAATCTATAGAAGGATAAGAACAACTCAAAACTCACGAAGGAAACTCAGAACACTCAGAATGGCTTTAGCAAACAGAGAAAGGGAAAAAATTCAAAGTTCCCAAAACTCAGTTAAAATGGCATGGTCGCAAAGAGCACGTCACAAGCTTTCTAAGGCGCAAACGTCTCGTCAAATGGAGCTTGTATGCAAAAGATATAAGCGGTCAAAGTTCAAGTCAAACTTGGTCAAAAGTCAAAGTTCAAGGTGACACATGTCACCACTGCAAGGGTGACACGTGGTACGTTCGTACAAGGAGATGTGGCACGTCCGTACAGGATGATGTGGCACGATGTTATAGGTCTACATGGAAGATTCTTTGGTTGACACATAACAAAGGAAAACCAATGAGAGGTTGTTACGTGGCAACCCCCCATTGGCCTCTTACGGTCTAGTTCATTAAAAAAATATTGGAGTCAACGAGAGTCGAACTCCTAACCTCCTAGCCCAAAGGACTTACAACCTTCATGCTAGCCAACATACCACTATGTGTTCCTTATTTGTAATATGGAGCTTATTTTATTTATGTTTGGTAATGTTTCGTATAGGCAGAGGAAAAGGGATGGGCCCTCGGCCCAGCCCTTGGTTCTATGTTAACCCATGTGACCACGTCTCAAACACATGCCATATATGGCATATCCGCCACTCTAGCCAGAATATCCGCAGATTTAATATCCATTCCGCTAGTTTAAACAACCACTATATTTAGCGCACGTGCCAACTTTTGTTATAATTGTGTATTAAAAAGGGGAGTCCATGGGATTTGATCTCGGGACCTCCACTAACCAAAGTTATTAAAATAACATCCACAACCAATACGCCAACCAACGCATTTATTCCTAACTACCCAGAATTTTGTATAAGAAGGGGCCTCCGCCAGTGTTCAAGAAAAGGGGAGATCAGACCAGGTTGCAGTTGTACAGTATAAAGGCATAGTTTTCGAGACTGGGCATGATTTTCAAGATAGTCCAGTCATTTATTCCAGAGGTAGTGGCATGGAAACCGATGCATGGGTGTCTCTTGGGCCTAAAAGTGTCAAACTCAAATCAAGGTGTGGAGACAGTCATTTTTAGGTAAAACGACGCCACGAACGCAGTGGTGATGTTATTTTTTCTGATTTGAGCAAAGCTTATGTAGCTTAACTCCATAATGAGGTATACTTATGTATTTTTCCCAATTCTTTTGTGGAGTTAATAAAAAGACCTACCCATTTGAGAGCAGGACCTGGAGATGTAGTCCACTAGGGACGAACTCCGTTATCAATTTATTTGTGTTCATATTGCATGCTTATGTCTCTTTCCTTTTGAGATTTTCCTTCTTTATGGTGTACTTCAATTTATGTTCATTTAATACAATTTTTTAATAAGTCACCTGAAAAAAAGATCCCAGATCACGAGGACTTAGATCTATTTATTTTCTCGGAGTGTCGTCTTGCAAATAATGCATTCGTGCTCTGTCCTTCCATGTTCTTATGTCTCATCTCCTTCGACAACAAGGATGAGACCACTTCATCAAACTTCAAGGCAGTTGCATTACTACCTATGGCCACAACCAGACTATTCCACAAGTTTGGTAAAGAGCACAGTAAAATGATACACTTATCTTCATCTGAAATTTTAATATCAAGAGATATTAACTAACTTACCACAGTATTGAAGGTGTTCAAATGATCTACAACCAGGTCTCCATCTCTCATCCTCAAGTTATACAAATTCTTTATCATGAATAGTTTATTTACTAGGGACTTAGACTGATACAACTTCCCCAACTTATCACATAAATCTTTGGTTGTAACTTCCTCTGACACATTCAGTAATGCTGAATCTGAGAGACACGATCGGATTGTGCTCTTCGCCTTGTGATCCAACGTTTTCCAGTCATCTGTTGAATTTCATGTAGGTGCAGCACTTGGATCCACCATGATCCACTAATCTTTGTCCACCAACATATCTTCCATCTTGAGCTTCCACTACTCAAAAATTTTCCCATTAAACTTCTCAATCTCCATTTTCGAACTTCTCACCATTTATTTTCACTTGAAAAATCAATACCAAAAATATCCCATTGTAAAAAGGCTTATCACAGTCCTGAGACAAACCCTTGACCACAAAGACGTCCCCCTGAAGCCAACAAAACTCTTCTACCAAATGTAGATTTTAACCTTGTACAATATTTTACTGCAAACATATTCTCAATAAAAGAACAGAAAAGATACCATGGAAAATACACACATTACACAAAGATTTTTCCCCTGGAAACCCAAACCGGGAAAACCAACATATTCCATATCCATTCATAGTGATACATTGTTTACAATACAATATACATATAGGAGCCACCGGCGTCCAAAACCCTATAACCCAATGACCTGGATTAGTCAACAACCCTAATTCCTTAACCGGAAATAGAAAACCATCGACAAAAACGATGTGCTGAAAAACCACCCAACAATGGACACGAAAAATCGAGGTGACATGAAAAATGAGGCCAAAATGTGACACATTTCCCGAGGTAACAAAATTCTCGAGGGCGTTACCCCCGAAGGGGGGGGCTAGAGGCCCCCCTCAAACCCCCTTACATGCCTGGTGCAACGTAGAAGACACTAGACCTAGTCGTGCAAAGAATATAACACATACCCAACATTGCCAACACACTTTTTGACCATTTTTTTGCCACTTGCCAACACAAATTTTAGCCAGTTTTTTGCCACTAGCCAATGCAAGTTTTGGCCAGTTTTCTGCCACTAGCCAATGCAAGTTTTAGCCAGTTTTCTGCCACTAGCCAATGTGAGTTTTGGCCAGTTTTCTACCACTAGCCAACGCATATTTTGGGCACTTTTATACCACTAACCAACACATATTTTAGGATATTTTTTTTCCATAGGCCAATGCACATTTCAAGGTATTTTCCGCATTGGTCACTTTTTAAATTTACCTATATTTTCAATACTTCATTTGCTTGTTGTAGGTATAATTTAGGGCCTGGATTTTCCCTTAGTTTGTTAGTTTATTGAGTGGTTTAAAACTCCACTAAACCTTAGGAATTGAGGAATAAACCCCTGGGGGTTTTGATCCCTTTTCTTAAGGGGTTTCTTAAGGGTTTGGTTCCCTATTTGTTGTTGCAAATAGGTTGTAGCTTTACCATTTAATTGTTGGTCTTCCCCTTTGGTTTTTTTCTTTATTTGTATCTCATTTAAAGTGCATTCAAAAAGATAAAAAGAAGCATATAAAGTAGGACTTTGGATTTGGTTACATCGCATTTAGTTCTTTATTATTTTCTATAGCCATTGGTTGCCATATAATTGTTGGTACATAACCTTAGTTAACTTGTATTTGCATACCAAAACCCTTAGTGAAAAGAAACATTGTCTAGGACCCTTTTTTTACTTGCCAATAAGGTTTTACCATTGTGAATCTAGCTACATTAATTGAAGGAAATTTTTCCTACTTTGATTTCTTAGCTTGCATGCGACACATTTTCAAATTTTCAAACAGAAAAGTCAGCCCCAAGTACTTTTGATTAGGTTGCTAGCATCAACGGATATTTATTTTATGAACTTACACCAATTTCACAAGCACATTAACACTTCAAAACAATATAAAAAAACCACTTTAAACCAAAACTAAAACTCAATGTTACCTTTGGACACCATTTCTCCTACAAAGAGATAGTCACATGGGCTAAAAGGCCTTCGACCAGAGTTTCTTATAAAATTTTCTCTCGACTCCACGCGACGAGGCAAGGACCCCCACCCTACTCCTTCCTCGGGTTCTAGATCCTCAGAGTTGGAACCCCCGTCCCCATTGAGAGGTATTGGTGCACCTAGTTCCAACCCTTTACCTCCTTCACCAGGACCATCTTCACCCCATTCCCCCGTGGTTGGAACCACCCAAAATTTCTTTCCTTTCATGGTTGGATTGAGTATCCTAGACCTCAAGCAATTGATTAATGACCTAATCCTTCATGACCCTACCTAGCCTCTCATGCCTGTCAAACTACCCTCTAACAAGACATTGTTAGATAGTCATGAACTTAAAACATGTGCAATTATTTGGCCTTAGTAAGGCCTTCCTTGGATCACAACAACCCAAACTCAAGCTCTGTTCCTACTTCCATTCACACTTAAGTCAGTTGTTAGTGTACACCATCATTATTTAAAACAACAATACACATGGATAGAACTTGTATCCTTTCACAATTCAAGTAGACATACAAAGGAATATAATTAATTTTACACCACAAGATGAATTATGAATTCTTGTGCAACTTTATCATATGAGATTTGCAAGAAACCATACAATTCTTCACTCTTGCATTGGTTTGTGGCCCATACAGCCCAAGTTTTGTAACATTTATCTGATACCACTTTGTAACACACCCGACCCCCTAATCCTCATTAGGTTGGTGGGAAATTAGAAAAATTTCTATCTTCCCCCTAACTTCTCTTCCAAACAACAACTTTGATCTTGATTCTGAGTTCATTAATCAATTATTCTCCTCAAGATCTTTCCAACGATGATAAACATTCCCAAATGTGAGCTCTAGGTAAGAAGTTATGCCCTCTAGAAGTTTTGTTCATCAATCCATACCTCCTCCTACCTAAGTGGAATCCATGTGTACCTGTCCATATAGGAACATCCAATGTGGCTTAGTTGACGTGTCTCCCATGTCCATGTTGTCCAAGGCTTAGTCGCTTCACTATTTAACACAGGGCTAGATATTTCGATTTCCAAATTCTCGAATATCTAGATTTCCAAATTCTCGGTTATCTACCCATCTGACATCCTCCAAATCTCTAGATATCCTCCCATCCAGAATCCTCCAAATCTCTAGATATTTTCCCATCCAGAAAATATATTTTCCATAAATCCCATTTATCATAATTCTCGAATTTTTAGATATCTTGATTCCACCCACATGGTTCCTCTCTATCTGGAATCTAGACTTTCATAAACGTTTGTTTAAATAAAGTCTCGTATTTCTGGATTCCCAGATAGCCTCCATTGATCAATGTGGGTCCCAACTATACCCGAATACCATATGGCATTCACTAATTTCCCATCTTCATGACCTTTTCCCAATAGCAAGCCTCTGCTTGTCACTAAACCATTGGTTGTAGGATGAGTGGTTCTGTCCCTTTTTCCTTTATACCTCTGAGGTAAAACATGCATGTTGATTAGATGAAATCACACCAATCAACAACCTATATCGCTAGTGGGTTTTTAAGTTGTGCAATATTCAACATGGTCATTTGATCTCGACAGATCTGACGATTGAGATTTGTCCAATCCAACGATCCAGATCACTAGTGGGTTTTTAAACTACGACTTTTTCAAAAATTCCATTTATTAGAAACTTTGAATTTTTGGATGGTCCAAGTTCCACCATCTGGTTTCGCCATCCAATTGTTTTCCAAGGTAAGATCTGATCCATCCATATTCCTCGAGATCCACTCCCTATGCCTTATCGACGATATTGCAAATCTTGATGTGGTCATTTTATGGATGTGGTGGGATACATGTATGTTGTCTTGGTATGATGTGGTGTTGTCGACGTGTCATCTAAAATATGACCTTTTACAAAAATCCCATTTCAATGATTCTTTGTATTTTTGGATTTTCAAATGGTCCAAGTTCCACCTCCTGATTTCGACCATCAGGCCTTTGACCTACGACCTGCCACTACAGCGTATTCATGAGTACATCTTGATGACGTGTTTCTAACATGGAAAGATGACGTGGCACTTTCGACACCAAATGTTGATGAGTCATTTAACTCAACATGTTGATGTGACATTCAACATCTTTCGTTTTCAATAAAAGCCAATTACAAGAAACTCTGGATTTATGGATGTTGTAGTTCCACCGCATGGTTCCACCATCCAATCCATGACCTTCCACTGTGGCCCTACCACCTAAACTATGTCACGATTCTAGCTTCGTGGACTCCATGTCATGATGACATCATTAACCATGGGGTTCCACTGCATCACATTTTTGTATCTGGATCCGTCTTTTTACAAAAGTCTCCCTTTTTGGAATTTTTGGATGCCTGCTATCGGATATCGCATAGTTTCATAAGCTAAGGTTTGAACCCCCTGGTTTCGCTCTAGCTTACTATTCCTACGCTGGGTCCCTTATCTAGAATCCACAATTTTGTGAAAGTCGACTTTATGAAACTTATGAATGTCCACTATTTGGATCAGAGTTCCACCGTCGGGTTCCATCATCTGGCATCCAAGTTTTTGGAAAAGTTGACTTATAAGAAAACCCAGATATCTATTAGCCCAGATATATGTGGTTTTTTTGGCGATGGTTCGAACTATTCTACCCATCTCCTTAGGATGGGTTCCACCATAAGGTTTTGGTCATAAGTCCCAATATGGTCTAGGATCAAGTACTTTTGAGTAAGTCCCTTTCTTATAAATCTCATATTCCCGACAACCTAATTTTAGGGTTCATCTCATCATGGTTCCAGTCAACTGTTCACATGCCTGAAATTATCTAGATCCAACTATTTTTCCATGACCCTGTATAAGGATTCTTTCATGTTCTGCATCGGCTCTGTAACCTACTAAACAATCTAGATTTCGACCTTTCTACCTCGGCCTTCCATTACAATGATTTTGAGAGGAAATGGGAATTCGTGCAACTTAGATTCCTTTGCATAAATACCCATTAACCCTACTCTATGTTTTTTGTGGAGCCTGATTATCTTCCCAGTTCATAGGTCTTTGTTTTCAGCCATGTTTATACCCCATGAAGACTTTACACCCCATAAGAATGTACACTCCTCCACACAAGGGAGTGTAGGGGGCTATGTATCATTGTGAATATTGTATTCTGAGTGAGGAGACTATGAGAGAGAGAAGAGGAAGTTACAACAGATGTGTTGTAGGTTGTATCCCTTCATTTGCTAGATAATAATAAAGGAAGGACCTGGCAATTTCTCTGGTGGACATAGCCCACACTAGGTGAACCACATATATCTTTGTCTCTATTGTATTGTGTATCTTCTCTATTTTATTTCCATGTTTTTTTGTTTTTTTTTATTGCTTTGCGATCCTATTTTTTATAACAAATGGTATTAGAGCGAAAGGCAACTCAAAGGAAAAGAGGGTTTAGGGTTTGAGTGGGAGCAATGGCGGAAGATGGAAAGTTTAGGGTCGAGAAATTTAATGGCCAAACCTACCAGTTATGGAATATGCAGATGGAAGATTATTTATATCAGAAGGATCTATTCCTACCATTGGGTGGAATATCAAATAAGTCAATGGCCATGAAGGACGAATAATGGGAGTTTCTTGACAAAAGGCACTAGGAATGATACAATTGAGCCTGGCAGCGTCGGTGGCTTTCAATATTTTGAAATAAAAAACAACGAAGGAGTTAATGGATGCATTGGCTAAACTTTATGAAAAACCCTCGACGTCCAATAAGGTATTTATAACGAAGAGATTATTTAGTATGAAGATGTCAGAAGGTGGGTCTGTTGCAGATCATTTAAATGAATTTAATATGGTTACTAATCAACTAAGTTTTGTAAAAGTGGACTTTGATGATGAGGTTAGGGCTCTTCTAATCTTGTGCCCATTGCCATAAAGATGGAACGGCTTGGTCATGGTTGTAAGTAACTATGTCTTTGGTTCAAACACTTTAAAATTTGATGATGTTGTTGGTGTTATCCTTAGCGAGGAAATGCGATGGAAAAACACATGTGAGACATCAGGTAATGCATTAAACATGGAGAATAGGGGAAGACAAAAGGATAGAGGAAAGGGCTCAGGAAACTACGTGAATTATAGGAATGGAAGATCCAAATCCAAACTTGGAAAGATAGAGTGTTGGAATTGTGCGAAGAAAGGAAATCTGAAGAAAGACTGCAGATCTCCAAAGAAACAAAGAGATGGACAATAGAAGAAAAATCATGAAGCAAATGTAACAGGTGGTGTGTTATAAGAAGCTTTGATTCTTTCTGTAGATACTATTTTTGAGTCTTGGGTAGTAGATTCAGAGGCTTCATTTCATGCCACACCCCATAGGAAACATTTTCTAGATTATGTTCAAGATGATTTTGGACAAGTTCATTTGGGTGATGATGAACCATGCAAAATTGTTGGAATGGGAAAGGTAAAAATAAAGCAAAGGAATGGAAACCAATGGTTGTTGAAAGAGGTTATACATGTTCCATATCTAAGGAGAAATATAATTTCAACAGGGAAGTTGGAAAGTGAAGGTTGTATATCCATATTTACAGATAAGGTGTGGAAGGTCACCAGAGGATAATTGGTGATAGCAAAAGGAGAGAAGG
>CBVK0103002219.1:0-51099 GCA_900067695.1 Picea abies | reverse complement strand
GATGTGTCTATTGGCACAATAGGGCCGACCTCAATAACTCAAAATATAATCATTAATTATCATATTAATTATCTTTTATATTAATTATATTTTACATTAAGGTGGGGTCGACCTGTACCCTTTACATTACAAATAGGGTTACAGGTAATTCTAACTCTTGAACAATATAGCAAGGGATCTCATATGCCCACTAGTGCTCATCCACTAGAGGCACATCCATAGGGATGTCCATATCTCTATCTCACTGCGTCTCATAGGAGAACCACACTCACTAGTGCTCAACCACTAGGATCACGTTCACATGTGCTCATCCACATGCACATCCAACTCAACAGATCTTTTTTCCCACTGCATTACATAGGAGAGTCATTTGGAGTTCATCATCTCAACTCTCTACTCAAAGGAAGCTAATACATCGTCTTCATATCTATCTCATAACGATGCACCCAACTCATGGGAATTCGCATGTTCACCTTGTTCTCAGCCACAGGCATGTCCAACTCAACATATTTCATTTCTCACTGCATTACATAGGAGAATCATCTAGAGTTATTCTAAAATCTCTGTAAGGAGGAGGTAATCACTACATTCCATTTCTATTTCATATAGGAACCACACACCCACCTCGGGGGCTCTCTCCTAGTTCTGTGTCCTGGAGGATGTCTCACACAGTTGTAATCATCAACACTCCCTCTCAACTAGGGAGGCATTCTCCATCAGGCCAAGTCTTGCATGGAACTACTTGAACTTTGTCTTGGTTGTAGTCATCAAAACTCCCTCTCAACTAGAGAGGTATTCTTCACCAATTCAGTTTGGTGAAGATGTATGCAAACTTCTCATGTGTAGGAAGGTATTGTACATGTATTTATTTCCTATGCATTATGTCTCCAAAAATAATATTTTATATCAATGTGTTTCGATCTATCATTAAACATAGGTTTTTCAAACAGCTTCACACAACTCTGGTTATAATCATAGGATCCATCTCATGATCAAGTAAATTTTTCAGAGGCTTATTAAGCCACACTGCTTCGCACACTCAATGATATATACCCTGCTTCTGTGGTAATCAAGGCCACAGAGATTTGTTTCTTGTTGCACCAGAAAATCATGGAAAAAATAATCGGATGTGCTCTTCCAGTCCATTGTACTTTATGTCCATTCTACATATCCTTGCAAACTCAAGTCTTCACTGGAGACATATGTTAGGCCATATCTAACTGTGCCTCGCAAATATTTCAATACATGTTTTTTTGTTGTCCAGTGAGTTTGCCTTGGTTGACTCATGGAATGACTAAGTACATTCACTGCATGGCATGAATGAATTCTGGTGTTAACCAGATACATTAGTGATCCAATCAATTGTGGACCAATCTCGTCTGAATCATCATCATTTATTTTCTTCAAATCCATCATCATGGATTTGCATTCTGTCATATTGAACTTCCTTAATATTCCCACTATATATTTTCCTTGACTCATGAAAATATCATCGGTCCTTTGTCATACTTCTTATCCCAAGAAGTAGTGCATGATACTTACATCCTTCATCTTGAAATCAAAATTCAAGACTTACTTGTATCCAACAACAAGGATTTTTGAATAAGTCATCAAAATTAGGATCTCGTCACCAACATTGTAGTAATGTAGGCTTGGATCAACAACACTCTCAAGTTTCTCTTGGAACGATGCATAAATAGGGAGGTCACCTAGTGACTTACCACTCCCAGACCATGTCCACAGCTAAATTTAATTGCCGCCACTACACCAAATAATTCCACCTCTTGATGTTGAATTTGTAGAAGTGGCACCCTTACAACAGGGCCACACACTCTTCCACAGACTTCTTACCTTTCGAGGTCCGTCTTGGATTTTAGTCTTCGACACCCACATAGATGCCTCTCATTTTGACTATGTTGGGATCAACACATCAACACAGAGAATAACAGGCTGACCATAGTGGAATTCATAATTTATCAAATGAACACATTCCAGTCACATCCTCCTTGCAAGTAACACCGAATCGTGCCAAACAACATCATGTTTCATACCTGGTTGGTAAACAATGACAAACTCTAGAGACAGGACAAGTCGATGACAATAGAGACAGTGCAACAACGATTTCCTAAGTTGTTGACTAAAGCATGGACGTGTTTGGATCTAAACAGGGAGGAATTAGACCAATAAGTAAGGACTTCAACCTTCCTTAGGAAGCACACAACATAGTACAAGTCATCCACAACAAGAAAGGCAAGAAGGAGAGGTAATGCTATGATAGTTTTATTATTATTGTCAGCGTCAGTAAGTATTTTATTGTAATAAAGCATTCGCCATTCTAAGTTAATAATGGAGATGTATATTTTAGTGAATAGTTAGTTGTGTCAGTAAACATTGCGGAAATTTCTCTTGCCAATCTGATTGTGCAGAGAAATGCAAAATAATAAAGCGACATTTGTCGTTTCTAGAAGATCTCCTTATTTTATAGGAAGGGATACAATCCTCTAATACAATTGATGAATTTTTGTTGAATCTTGTTTTCATTATCCTTCTGGTGTGTAATTTGTTTTTCTTCTTATGAGAATTATTGAGAGGTCATTTTGTTTTTCTGTTTGCGATTGTTGAGAGAGAATGTGCACCAAAGGAATTGGAGCACATCTCTTTTTATGTGTGTGTTCTAGTCAATTCGACTTCCATTATTTGTGGACAACGTGAAGAAGTAAGCAAGGTGCCAATCTTAATAAGAATAGGACGATTGAGAGAAGGAGACATGCCCCTTTCCATTTCTCAGCGCATCCAACATTTCATATGCCTCTCTCTCTCTCTAACAATGTCTACACCCTATCCATCCACTAATTTGCATTGTCCTCTTCGTCATTAAGTGCACCCTCCATCTAAAAATGACCCTCCATTTCTGAGTGTGCCTCATTTGATTAGATCCATTAACACTTCCATCAGAAAATCAACTCGCCCTTGTTAAATCTCCCTCATAATCAAATCAGATGTTTAGGTGATAACAGTCTTGTTTGTGGGTATCTACAAACAACCCATGACAACCATTGGAAATAAACAAAAAGGACACATTACTATATCCAATGTATAATTCAATTTTTGATATATTATAATTCATGGGGGACAACTTCAAACGATAAATTTTGACATATATTTATGTGACCTCACGGTGTGGTCTTTGCACAATTTGTGTGGGTATAGATGTTTGTTCCTTTGATATCCATGCAAATACAACCAACATGAAATCTCAACCACATCCAATGCAATAAATCCCCAAAATCTCATCAAGGGTACTCCAAGGATGATGTACTAAGCATACCCAAGCTCCATACCTGTTGAAGGTTGGTACTTTAGTGGTTCTATATATCTCTTCAAGGCACGGGGAACCACAATCCAAAGTGCGCCATTCACACTTGGAAATAGCTTTCATGGAGCTTGAATTTGGATATAAATATGAGCCATGGAGTATCAAAGCATTAAAAGAAGAGAATATAAAGAAATTTTATGCTATCTAAATGATCCTTGAGAGCCAGATTCTCAAATTATCATTTTTTGGAAACATAACTACTAGCTAGTGTGTTTCCTGTTCCCGTGAAGAGACCATCCAATCTTCTTTGTTAGAGATAGACAAACATTCCAATGAATAGAAAATAACCCTCTCAAGGTGGAAGGGAGAGTCCACTCGCACTCACTCATCCTCTACTCTGTAACAAAATTTATTTTTCATAGGTATAATAATGATCATCATTTCTTTTCGTCTAATTATTGTTGCAATTTTCATGATGCCAACTTATTTATTTTCCTTTCATATTATGTTTTCAATTGTATTCATGATTATGGAATAACTTTAAAAATATACCCATTATGTAGATTTCAACCTAGCTATACTGAGGTTTTTTTTGTTCACCCAAGTGGGAAAAACAACCCAGTAGGTGGGCAACCCCCACTAAGTTTTCTAACCAATATTTCACCTTTCCTAGTTTGTTGGAGCTTCACCTATCATTTGTTTTGTTTTGTAGGATACCAAAGGAACCTATCCACAATATTAAATTAGGATTTTAGGCCTTCACTTGAGCGGAATTTTCCTTTCCACGTCACAAAAATCTGTGTGACTTTCGAAAGAAAAGATGCACAGAGACACCTATATTTAATGACCATGACATTCTATTTCTATGGGATGTATGCTACTGTCCAAAAACCAACCTATGAAAATCATCTTTCTCACAATTTGTTTTTGTTGATTTTCATTTCAATTTGCATTTACGTGATAATACTTAATTTTTATGCACATTGTAACACTCAAAAAATGAGTTTGTGGTTCATTATTACATAAGTATATAGTTAACCTAGCTCGCTAGGGAAATAAAAAAGAACCACAATTATTTCCCTTTCCAAGTGGATGGCTTCTTAAAAGCTCATTAGTTGTTAACTAGATCTTTTTCATTTCATCGCTTGGATTTTTTGGGACCAAGAGTGTATCTTCCCAACTGAGTATGCTCTCTACCTATCACCTTAGGGTGATATTGGTCGATAAAAATGGTTTAATATCTATTCATATCCCTTATAATTCAACCAACATTTTGGAAATTAATTAGTTAGAGTAAACACACCCATATATGTGCACATCTCCATGTTCTTGTTTTTCAATTCCATACTAGGGATTTTAAAGGACTAAAAGGATCGTCATTATATTTTGCAACCTAGGATATTTTTTTTTTCTCAAAATTAGTTGCAATACAAAACACTACGGAGTTTAAAGGATTGAGATTATTCCATGATGTCCATATCTTATCAATCTAGGACTAGCTTTAAAATTCTTCAAGGTTAACAAAATCACATCTAGAGTTTTATTAGGAGGAAGTAATAGACCCCATGACATCCACATGATCCATTTTTTCTCATAAAAATTTTCACACCTCACATGTTTTTTCAATCACACACAAAAGGTTTGGAAACACACCTTCATTGATTATTCTCTACCCCTTATTCCAAAAATCGACCTTGGAGAATAAAACAAACTAATGTGTTTTGCCGATATCCTCCATCACACCCTTAAGTAAAAATAATTGGTTTAGGACCCCATTTCCAAACTTCTAAAAATAAACTCTAACTATAAAACTAAAATCTTCCCTTAGAAGGTCACAAACAATATTTAGTGTTGGCTAGATCTTGAGGGTAGGAATCCAAATAACCCCCCTTGATCACATTTTAGTTGAAACATAGAAGTTGACTATTAGGGTACTTTCAAAATCATTTCTATTGGAAATGATGAAAACCTTATTGGTAATAGGAATTCTCTTTAGAGTGGATAATTTCAAGGTTGGGACCGAAGGTGTTATTAAGTCTCCTTTCTCTTATACTACTAAATATTTCCCGACCATTTGATTTCATCTTGAAGGAAAGGTAACTTGTTAAATGTGTCTATGAATAGGTAGCTTAGGGGTGAAACAAAGGGTATCTTAAATCATTGATGCAAACCCCCTTCCCTTGAAAGGGTTTCTCGACCTCCCGGTCTAGGATCGTCAATAACTAAGTTGGATCAGCTCTTCGGGCCCCCTACTGGAACCCAAAACAAGTTACATGGGCCCTCTTTCTTCTTAAGGTGCATGTCATATGGTACCCATGGGCTCTATTCTTAGCATTGTTCAGATCTCAACGCCAATGGGCACTAGCTTACCTCTCTAAACCCCTTCCTTTCATGTGACCATAGACTATGACCATGGGCAAGCTCCCTTTGCGACTCCACACTTCAGAGATTTTGATAATTTCTCAATGAAGTTCTTTTGATTCGCGATTCTGCGAATCTGCTTATCTGTTGCCACGTATATATCCTCTGATTGACGGCTAGGATTCCTTCATGACTTCTTACTTTGCAAGTTTTCACTTCTCTTACCTCTATATTTCCCGATTAGTGAATCAACGAAGCACTGATCTAATGCCACATGTCCTACCTCAATTGACGACCAGGATTTCTTCGGTTCCCAGCTCTTCAGGTGTCCTTCTCCTTTCCTTTCCTATGAAGGGTTCTTCCTCCGAAGTTTGTGGATTTCTGCCATGTGTCATTCCCAACACCAACAGCTAGGATCAACTCTACTCTTCGGAGTTTGGGAGTTTTAGCTTCTACTCCAGACATATCTTCCAGAGCTTTAACTCTTAGACCCTTTGATCTATTGTCACCTGTCAACCTTGACGATGGACGGTCCCTACTGGTTCAGAACTTTGGGACTTCACAAGTCCACTTCTCCTATGCACTTAAAAGGGTTTAAGCCTCATGTACTTACCTATGATTCTAACACTTTTTTCTCCTTTTCACCCAGATCTAACGACTGAGATTTGTTCTCCTCCTTCTTCTCTGGGTGTCTGGACGTGAATTCCAATGGTCTAGATCTCCTCCCTTTCGGTTAATCTGACGAAAGTTGTTGCTCCTCCTCCTGAGATTTTTTCAATGGTATTTAACCTCGCCTTGGCGGACACTTGTGCTCTGCGTGCAGATTTTCACTGTCTCTCCTGAGATGAGAAATCATTCGGCCTTCCAAGGGACTTGACCCTCTGCTTCCTTAGAATAATTTTGGTGCCCTCCTGGCACACTCTGCACTCGACCTCCTAAGCTTTTAAAGTGAAACTACTTTACCACTAGCGCACTCCTTGTGCTCGATGAAGTCTCTTAAACGACTTCTTGCAACACCTGTCGCGCACTCCTTGTGCTCGATGAAGTCTCTTAAACGACTTCTTGCAACACCTGTCTAAGTGTTGGCCTGGTGAAATCCTTGCACAGGTCTTCCTCCTAAACATGGTTCTCCTTCAGGTTTTCTAATGCATCTCCTACATCTGATCTATGCACACTTGTAGATCTATTAAAAAAAGTATTCAAAAACTCTGTGAGTGTCTTCTCCTTGACACTTCTCTTCTCCAAACTAAAATAGAGTTCCCTTGTGCACACTTGCACCCACTCAATGCCCAGCTGGAAGAGCTCTACAAAATATTTAGTAATTTTGTCTCTCTGTGCCTCCTTGGCACAGTCTCCCCTCCAAGGTATTCAATAACCTTGAGGCTCCTCTTGAGTTTGAAAACTATCCTGGTGTGCCCTCCTGACACATTCTTTTCTGACTCCATAGAGATTTCATATGCGCACTCCTTGCACTGGATACAGAACCTCCAATGTTATGTTGTGCACTCCATGCACAACCTAAAGAACCCATAAATAAGTTAACAAACTCACAGATAAATAATTCTATCTATCCCTGCAGAGGAAAACTATCCATACATCTACAACATAAATAAGCACACACATGACATTCATAAAATGCAAGGTAAACAAAACCATGTGTAGGAAAACATGACATTCATAAAATGCAAGGTAAACAAAACCATGTGTAGGAAAAACTACTCTTTTTGCATTAACATAAATGTCTGGTTACAATGTGTACAAAAGGTTGGACTGCAATAGAGTCTCAGATCTCTCCTCCTTCTTCTCTACTCTTAATTTCCTCCAATGAATCTATATACAAAGATATTTTACAAAATAGGGGCTTCTCGAGCTCTCCCTCCAAGCTACCTAACTCTCATTAATTACATTGAATGACACTCAATGACCATCTATTCTGAAACAGATGTAGATCTCATCAGCATGTCAGCTATTAAAGGTGACATTATCTCCTGCATGCACAAAGACATCAGCTTGGCTCTTCCAGACTTACTACATTTAATTGCATTTAATACAAATTGAAATTTAAAAATTAGGTCCAAATGAGAGGGTTGGCGCCTTTCCCCTCCTTAAATGCGCTTTGATGTGGTGGAATGATGACACATTGCTGAGGAGGAGTGATGCTCCTACATCAATCATTTAGTATTGTTTTTTTCCCCAAATTATACACCTATCCAACATCATCCTGAGTACTTCTATGTGATCATTCAGTAGAATGAACAAAGTCCAATCAACCAAGTACAATTCAAGTAACTTATGAATAAATTCCTTGAACACTTCTACTACAACTATGGAAAACATTGTAGGGGAATTCTTCAGTCCAAAGGGAATTATTGTGTGTTGATAACTCCCCCACTATGTTGCAAAAGTAGTCTTGTGTCAGTCCTCTTGTGAAAGTTTTATTTTATGGTACCCCGAGAAGTCATTTGTGAAATAATAAGTTTCTTGTCCCCCTACATTCTCTAGTACCTCATCTATGAATGGTGTTGGGAATGGGTCATGTAAACATGCATCATTAAGCTTTCTCAGATCCATGAAGATATCGATTCCTCATGTATTCTTATCTTGCAATAATATTGGACCAATTCACTCTGATTCCTCCACAGGTTCAATGATTGTTGCGTCCAACATATTTTCTATTTCGGCTTTCACCTTTTCCTTACACTTTGGATTTAACATGTAAGGCCTTTGTTGCATTGGCTTAGCACCTAGTTTTTGTGGAATTTTCATCTCACCTAAGTCCCCTACTATCCACTTCATCTCTGAAAATTTCATTGGGAATAAGTCTTGATATTAGTGCCACAAATATGAAATATTATCGACTGTTTCATCACTCCAGTAATCCCCTATCTGTGTGAACTTTAGATTCTTTGTCATTCCACTATTTACCTTCCGCGTCTTTATAGTTTGTGTGTATGCAGAAGACTCAATCTATGGTTCTTCTACTTCTCATTCTCCTTATGTTTCAGGTACTTGTATATTCCTAATATCTTCTTCATCATATTTTTCCTTAGCCACATTGTAGCGCTCCAATAACTCATGAATAGTGATGTTGGCTCTATGCACACTGCATAGTGGTACCTCCTCTATCGACCCTTCTTCTAATAATATCTTAGTTCAAATAGCATGTAGCGCTGCATCTATTGATGGATATTCATGTTCAAATTTAAATATGACTTTGAACCTATTTTCCAACTCTTCTCAACTTCTTGTCTCTCTACGCATTTCCAATTCCAAATACTAATTCTTTGGAATTGTGTCCAATGTATGTATAAATAATTTGCATCCATTATGTTTCCGATACTGAACTCCATAAATTCCTATACCACTCCACATCACTTGCTACATCACTCTATCATATATACTTCTTCACAATATTTTCTTCCTCAGTACCAAAGCTTACCTACATTAGTCTTTTTCACTCGGGCCAGTCTTTCATCCCCTCTCTATGTGCAACCCACCATCTAGTTGGAGTCACTTTTAGGACAATATCTAGTGCTAATATCATTTTTTGTTTAGGTACCTGCAACTCAAAGTCCTTTACAAACAAACTTATATCAGTTAATCCATCGTACCTAGGTGGATCACATAAATTTATTCCAGGCCAACAAAAGGATTGGGTTATGCATGCACCTCATCTAGTTGACACTTCATGCATCCTCTAGTGCCAATTCTCTAGACCTTCCTATGAGTTTAATGCACACAAATGAATACTTATCCAAATTAGTGCACCATTTACAATAGGGTTGACATAATCATCCATCTGCGTAGTCATGTTATACAAATTTTCAATTTCATTTCCTCTAGCTGGCTCTATGTATCTCTTCCCTTTTGATGGGTCCAATGGTGCACTAAATTTAAACTCTCCAACTTCAAATATCATCTCCCTCCTATTCATGTTAGTCATAACCTAGTTGTCAAAATCCCATTCTAGTCCCATCAATGTTGGATATGGTTGAATATCATCCACGATCTCAATAATTTCAAATTTTTCCACACTACCCAACCCATCTATGTTCACAGGTACTCCTATCAAATGAGCAATTGGCACTATTTTGTGTTGATTCACCATCCTTAGTTGAACATAAGACCTTACTAGATTAGGTTTTCCCATCATCTCCAATGTCTTCTTTGGTAAAACATTCATTTCATACCCCAAGTTCAATATATCATTATCCAGATCATACTCCCCAATTTGTGCACTAAATCTAAATTCTCCATTTGTCCTCTTCTTGTGTAGTACCTGATTCACCACCCTTTGTGTAATGGGAGTTTCCCTTCCTTGTGTATAGTGATCAATCATGTCATAGAGTGTAATCAATGCAATTTCATCTTTCATTGGTTATACACAACTCCTCATGAATTTTGTTAGTGTGCTTACCTTTCGAGTTGGTTTCTATGGTACAACACGATCTACGACATGAGGCGTTGATGATGTTGATTCTCCTCAATCCTGTCAAAGTACCTCTTTCCTTTCCCTATAATATGTCTCCTTTTCTTGCTGAGGATCAAAGGTTGGCATAGGCCCGACTAAATTACTTACCCACTTCTCAGAATTATTTTTTTCACTCATCATATCAAGCTTTGTTCTAGCTCCTCCATGCGTAACAACTTCTATTCTTGGTCCTTCATTGCATTTTTTGGCTAATACTTTTTGCATATTCTGATTTGGATTCTAGTTATGGTTTCCTCTGGCTTGTCATTTCAAAACTAGTTGAGGACAATCTTTTGTTGAATGGTCTAATGCTCTGTAGTATGTGCATGTTCTACACATATTCAGGCAGTCATGGGCTAACTGTCCTAGTTGATTACAATTATAACATATTATCGGTCCTCTTCCTCTTCTACCAAAATTTACTCTACCTCAACCTATGGCAAATTTTCCTTTGTTCCCTAGATTAAATCCCCTCTTCTTACTATATTATGGACCACCCCCTTCTACTGGGACATTTTCATCCTGAATCCTATACATATCGGAAGTGTTCTCCCTCATCAAATCTAACACATGACAATCCTTCTCTTCATGTGCCATAGAATTGAAAAAATGAAAAATAATTTCCTTGGTGTACTCTGATACTTCTATAGTAATGGACACTCAGTTGGGTGATGGCCCCATTTCTTACATATCTCACAATACCCCCCTCCTGTTAATCGATTTGGTTCTCCAATCGCCAAATACTACATGAATGTTGGGAATTTGTCCTTGTGACGGCCTTTAGTCCTACACTTGGTACACTAAACTTGTTCTTGTTTCTCGTTTCCCTTTGTAATTTCTTCCATTTGAATCATTAATGCATCCAACTATGCCTGAACTTACACCATTCCTCCACTGTATCATACATGGGATGATTCCAATTTCATTGCAATTTTCAGCACCTCGGGCTACGAAACAACCTTATGTTGAATCAATGGCCTGCAAATGTGTGGTAGAATTCCCACAATAAACCATTATTTATGTTGTTGATCAGGGATATTTAAAGTTATTCCACCCATTAGATCCTTGAACCTTTGATCGAAGTCCCATACCGACTCTTTTTGCACCTGTTTAATCTTCTTCAGTTTTGTAATGTACTGCAATTCTGACTTTGGCTTCTTGAAATCTATTAACAATTCTTTTTTAATCTCTACTAATGTCCTGGCCTATCCTGTAGGCATGGTACTCTGCAGCTTCATGTACCAAAACAGTGCATGACCTCTAAATGTTGTTGCCAACTTCCCAATCTTCACATCCTCATCCTGAGTGTTCTTAGTGGCCCAAATTGTCTCACAGACAAACATATGTTGTTAAGGGTCCTCTGACCCCACTCCCAGAAACTCAGGAAATATAAGGGTGTTGTCTACCCCTGCCATGCTTCTTTGTGTAGTCCCTCTTATTGGTGATGCTGGTTGAATATGACTCTGAGAATTACTTCCACTACTCTGATTGCTACTACTCTCTCCCCTGGCTAACTATAATAACTTATGATAAGTCTTCAATTGTTATCTTTGATTGTGGTGAGGCACATAGGTTAATGGATTCAACATAGGACTCAATATGAGTAGGACTTAACAATTCTTCTATTACTGGAATGGACTAGAACTCCTCTTATTGTCCTCCTATATGTGGTATCTCCACAATTCAGACTATTGCACAAGGTTCTCCCCCCTCTTTCAACCTGCATGACTGTCCTTTATCAGCGCAATTCTTTCACCTCTTGTACCTCCTTCCTCTATGAAATAGTCCAAACTCATCTTCTTCCTTTGATACACCTTCTTCAATCCTCTTCATCCTTAGTCCCTTTGTTCTTTCTTGATCGCTTCCACTCTCGTCCTCATACTATCCTCTTGTCATCCCTAGGTTCCCCTATGTGCATGAACCTCCTTAGCATTCGAATTGCATAGTCATCACTCACTTGTCACAAAACAAGATCTCTATCCATGTACCCAATGATTTCATGAACCTTCTGCACAAACCTTTGAAAAAATTCATTTCTGCAACATTGTATGATTGGGTATAATCTACTACAAACTTTGTGATATATCCTCCTAATATGTTATCCAACCAAAAATGAACTGCACAAGTAATTGGGTTACTTACATAATTCAACTATGTTACCAATGCAGGAGTCCAATTCCTCGGTGATGTAGTTCGATACCTTCTAGTATTCTCCACTAATCTTTCTAGACACTCAGTCAAAATAATTGGAAATTCACCAAACAAAATTTCATGCAGTTCTATATACACATACCTTTGCATCCATTTCTTGTCACTCATCCGAGAATTTATGTTCTCTTGTCGAGCAAACTCTCATTCCTTCCTTTCTAACCATTCTAATATATCTTTCTTAGTCAGCCTCCAAAACATTCCCTTAATCTCACATTTTGGGTCCCAACAATGGAACCATTTGTGATACAAGTGGATATCGGTGGCCACCCATCTTTTCCAACTCGCTCAAAACAATTTTCTGGCAATTTTGGCAATTTACTATTTTTAGCAGTTTTAACTTCCGAGACCATTTTGAGGGCCTAAATGAAGGTTTTTCGGGATCAAGATTCTCAATGATAGTGGAAGGCATGATTAAGCCCCCAAAATTAATATCCATGACAATACCTTTCCAATGGGCTATCATGCACCTAAAACGAAGATCGTATGCAAAAGTTACGACCCTGAGAAGTTGATGTTCTAACTTACCCAAACGGGACCCACATGACTTTTGGTGCTTCATCTCCTAGGGTTAAGTTTTTGGATGCCTAGGGTTTTTGACATTCCTATTTATTGTAAAAATTCCTTCAAAGCCTCATTTTAATGATCTTCTGGAGAATGAGTGCAACCGTCACATCTCTTCTCAGAGATCAGCCGCCACCATTCCAACAAGCTTGTTTTCTGTTGCATTTTATAGTTTCATCTTATTTCGTTATTGAATAGAAAACCCATTTTATTGTATTTATGTTATTCTATGTTAAGCATATTTTAATAATATGTATTCATTTCTCTCTGCTCATAAAATCTGGATAAGTGGTATCAGAGCGGTCTGCTCCTTGTCATCTTAATGCATGTCCCCAATGAGGTCAGGGTACAAAGAATTGGGTCTCGAGCTTGTTTCTCTTCAGGAAAAAAGCTCTCACACACCCAAGCGACCTCTCATGGTAGGAGAAAAGAAATAGGATGGGACAAGAGATCCTTTAAAAGTGTTGCTTGAGGAAGCCCTCACGCAATAGAGGAACGAGATGACAGATAGTTTTGCACAAATCCTCTAGCGGCTACCAACAGACAACACATCTTCCTTGAGAGGAGGCATAGCCCCCTTCAAGGTACAAATAAACTTCGATATTCCTATATTTGAAGGTTAGATAGACGAATATGTTGTAGACAAGTGGTTGAATCTACTAGAAGGGTATTTTTTTGTCCATAACTTTTCGAATAGAGAAAATATTACTTTTTCACTCCTCAAAGTCGTTCCCCATGTCAAATATTGGTGGGAAACTTTCTGTGAGGAAAATGAAATTGAGGAGCCCTCATTATTTACAGTCACGACCACTTGGGAATCCTTCAGGGATGCTATTAAGGAAAAATACTACTCTTTCGGAAGTTATGACAACTTGTATACCAAATGGACCACACTGCGACAAGAAAGAGACCAAGCAGTGCTAGAGTTCACAAATATCTTCCATACATTTCCCACCAAGGTGGGTATCAAATATTCAGAGCGACATTTATTGCTCAAGTATCGTGGTGCTCTGCACAGATACATCCAAACTGAAATGGAATTTTTGTACATCTCGTCCTTGGATGCGACCTACCAATATGTCATCAAAATCGAGTAGAAGCTAAAACAAAAGATGAGAAAATTTGGGCTTGGGAACCCCTCACAACAAAATCCAAGAAGGGGTGGCCCCAACCCACAGAACAAAGGATAGAGAAAACATGGACAATATCAGGACAACCATTCCAAGATGCAAGCAAAGAAGGATACCGGAAAGACAAAGAAAGATACTAGGAAGTGGTGCTACTTCCCTAAGAGCCCTTGGCACAACACTTCTTACTGTCGCTCAAAGCAGTCGTTGGTGGCCAAAGTGAAAGCCTCTGAATCAAATGCAGGTTTTTACTCTAAGTCAGAACTAGAAAGGGGAATATAGATCATCGACATGGAACCCAGTGCCATCATTTCTACCACCAAGCTCCATCATGGTGAACTAGACGAGCTAAAAGAAGGAAAACACCTCTTCCATTCATAGATGTGGGTAAAAGGCACCCCGCTGCACTTCATCGTTGATAGCAGTAGTTAGAAGAAACTCATCTCAGTAAAGGTCTTCAAGTGGCTATCCCTTTCGACAATGTCGCACCCACAACCCTACACCATTGGATGGCTCTTTCAAGGAAGCGATATCCACATCAACCAACATTACCGACTGTTGTACGACATCAAGCCCTTCAAAGACGAGGTATTGTGTGATGTTTCTCCTCTCGAAGTTTGTAATGTTCATTTGGGCCAACCTTATTTATGGAAATGTCATGTTGTATATGATTATAGGCCTCATAGTGTTATTATTACTTTGAACAGAAAATTGTACAGGATACTCGAGGCAGTCCCTTCTAGTGTTATTTCCTTGATCTTTATCAATCAATGTAGGAAGGTTATCTCTGAAACCGGGAAATTTGTCTTCTTCATGATTCTCTCTCAGAGTGAGCGAAAGATCGCAACCACATCCAGGGCCTCCATGAAAAATCTCTCTACACAACAAAAGAATGTGGATAAGGTTGTGGAAGAATACTCAGATATCTTCTCCTCTCCTACCAGGGTACCTCTGCACTGCTAGGTCAAGCATCCCATCGATCTAACCCCGGGTGCATCGCTACCCAATGGGCCAATATACCACTTCTCTCTATTAGAAAATGAGGATATCAAGAGGCAAATCCAAGAAATTCTCCATAAGGGGCACATATGTACCATATCATCACCTTATGGGAGCCTAATCGTGTTGGTGCAGAAGAAAGATGGGACCTAGCCACTCTGCATTGATTATCGGGACCTGAATAAAATCACAGTCTGAAACTAGTACCTGATTCCCCAAATCGACAACCTCCTTGATCATCTCATGGGGACCAAATACATCAGTAATATTGATCTAAAGTTTGGCTACCACTAGGTCCCAATAGAACAGAAAGATGTATGGAAGACCACCTTCAAGTCAAAAAAAGGTCTTTTTGAATAGTTAGTCATGCCCTTTGGTTTGACAAATGTTCCAACAAATTTTATGAGGATTATGGAAAATATCCTACAACCTTTCACCAATACTTTTGTAGTGATGTATCTGGATGACATCTTCATCTACAACAAGACTTGGGCGGAACACTTGCAACATATTCAGTAGGTTCTGCACACCCTGCGACAACACAAACTATATGCAAACTTGGGAAAATGATCCTTCGACATGGAAAGGGTCCATTACTTAGGATACATCATTGATCGGCATGGTGTGCATGTGGATCCATCCAATATCTAGGTCATTCGTGACTGGCCAGCCCCAACCACACTCATAGAAATTCAGAGCTTCTTGGGCCTCGCCAATTTCTATCGCAGGTTCGTGTTGAGATTCTCTCATATCACATGGGCCCTCAGCCAAGTAACTAGGGGTGGTGATAAGGAAAAAATTGTGTGGGGTCTGTCCCAACAAAAATCCTTTGATGACTTGAAGAATCATTTTTTCTCATCCCCTGTACTTATTATCAGACCTACAACATCCCTTTGAGATTGAGACAAATGCTTCATACTATGTTGTGGGCATCGTTCTAACTCAACACAACCACCCCATGGAATATCATAGTGAGACACTATCATATGTTGTCCATAAGTACCCTAATTACGAAAAAGAAATGTACTCCATTGTGAAAGCCTGCTGCCAGTGGAGACATTACATTCTTGGGAAGGAGACAATCATCCACACTGATCACAAGCCACTACAGTTCATGCATACCAAAGGAAAATTGCAGAATGACCACCATCAGAAGTGGTCCACATACTTACAGTAGTTCCACCTCAACATCAAGTATAAAACAGGAAGTACCAACCAAGTTGTTGATTGCCTCAACTGACCTCCATTCACGACACTCACCACGATGCTAGACTCTTGCAGCCATGAGACCTCTGGATGGCCTCACCTCTACGAGACAAACCCTAACTTCTCCCCCACCTGCCAAATGTTGGGTGCGAACTTAGTGGTCGCTAATTTCCATATTCAAGATGGGTTGGTGTGTCATATGGGTCATCTTTGTGTTCCATCAAGCGAGCAAGAGAAGCTTATTTGGGAAGCTCACTACAGTTGGGTGGCAGGATACTTTGGCATCGAAAAGACAGTGGAAGTGATGCAGAAACATTTCTACTGGCCAAAAATTAGACATGATGTCAGAAAGTATATTAGGTCCTGCACCTCCTACACTATTGCCAAACAAACCACTACTCTTCCTACTCCTTACAGGCCATGGGAATCCATCTCAATGGACTACATTTCGGTCCTCCCATCCACCAAGAGGGGAAATGACTAGTTTTTTTTGTTGTTGTTGATCACTTTTCCAAGATGGTGATTCTATCTGCTTGCAATAAGAACATCACAGCAGAAGCCACTACCAAGCTCTTCTTTGAATGAGTATGGGTACATTTTTGGATCCCACAAACCATTATCTTAGATTGTGATAGTCGGTTCCTCAACACATTCTGGTTGAGCCTCTAGTCACTGCTGGATACCAATATCACCAAATCCACTACCTTCCACCCCCAGACAGATGGCCAAACTGAGGTCTTCAATTGAATGATCATACATATCCTATGCATGTACAATTCAAAACACCCCCACACATGGGATGAGATTCTTCCCTATGTCCAACATAGATACAATCGAGCCCTCCATAGCACAACTGGCTACAACCCCTTTCAAGTGGGGTTGGGATTCCAACCATTGGGCCCCATGGATGTTGCACTACCCCTAGTGACCACCTCGGCCGACTCGTCCCCTGCTCCACCAGAAGCTAGCAAATCCACCCATTCCATTGAGCAGATCGATCACATCCTCCAACAGGTTCAGGATATTCTACAGAATTTTAATGCTAAGTATAAGTAGTTCCATGATCAACATCGGGTGCTACATGATTTTTAGGTGGGAGACAAAGTTTGGTTGCAATTGCAGAAAGAACACCTTACAGAGCCCCATCAGAAGATTTCCCCACTCCATCATGGTTCATACACCATCGCCAAGGCTGTGGGTGACAATTCTTTTGAGCTCAACATTCCCCCTTTCCTTGGCCTGCACCCAGTCTTCAATGTGGCTCTCCTTCGACCATATTTCCCACCATTATTAGACACCTCAGAGATAGCTGAGTAGTTGACACCAAAGAGATCAACCCTGATTGCATGCAACATTAATCCAATGATCATATTGTGGACATGCATATCAAGGACACTCGACAATAAAGGATCCAACTTTATCGAGTCGTCAAACCAGTGCAGCTCTTACACCAAGTCAAGTGGCTCACCTGGGGCAAATTCAACAGAAATTTCCTCATTTGATGGGGGAACTTAATGCAGTGGAGGAAATTTTTTCCTCAGGAGGTAGGATTGATCCATGTGGATATCGATGGCCACCCACCTTTTCCAGCTCGCTCAAAACAATTTTCTGACAATTTTGGCAATTTACTATTTTTAGCAGTTTTAACTTTCGGGGCCATTTTGAGGACCTAAATGAAGGTTTTTTAGGATTGAGCTTCTCAATGATATCCAGAGGCATGATTGAGCCCCCAAAATGAATCTCCTCAATGATACCTTTCCAACGGGTTATCGTGCTCCTAAAACAGAGATCGTATGCAAAAGTTATGACCCAAGGAAGTTGATGTACTGACTTTCCCAAATGGGGCCCACATGACGTTTGTCATTTCATCTCCTAGGATTAGGTTTTTGGATGTCTATGGTTTTTGAAATTCATGTTTATTGTAAAAATTCCTTCAAAGCCTCACTGTAATGATCTTCTAGAAAATGAGCGTAGCCGTCACATCTCTTCTCAGAGATAAGCCGCCACCATTCCAACAAGCTTGTTTTCCACTGCATTTTATAGTTTCATTTTATTTCATTATTGAATAGAAAACCAGTTTTACTATATCTTTATTATTTTGTGTTAAGCATATTTTAATAATCTGTATTCATTTCATTATGCTCATAAAATCTGGATCAATTTGTTGGCGTTGTGTGAGGTTTGTAAGACCCTAAGTTTGAGTTATATTTGACCAAAAAAACCCACCATATACCAGCCCTTTCGGCATCACCTGCTTGTGCATATGAAGTATCACCCGAGGTATCTATTGAGACTACAAGAACCATGTTTCTTCAATAGTGAGGGAATGGGAGGTTATTATTCCATTCATTCTTGATTATCTCTTATGTGTGCATTATTCTACAATTGCTCTTATTTTTGGGCTATGTCCATAATGACTGGCTTCTTTATTTTGTGTTTGGTAATTGCTTTAGGCTTTCACACCGTGCTTACAAATATACATCATGGTTATCTTTCTCTTCTCCTAGCCTAGTCTCTCTACAGTGAAAGACTCTTTCTCTCTCTACATAATCTATTACATTCATACATAAATTCGTCTCTTCAATAGAACAAAACAAAAACATACACTGTTTAGCAAAGAAATCAATACTTAAGAGCCCAAAATATACGAGGAGAGCCAAAAACATGTCATCCAAAAGAACCCCTATTCTTCCAACCCATACATTGTTTAGCAGAGAACTCAACTCTTAGGATCCAAAAATATATGTGGTGGAGACAAAAACATATCATCCAAAAGAACCCCTATTCTCCCAACCCATTACATATTTATACATACAATCCAGGGCTTAAAACCCTACTTGGTTCCCCCAAAAACCCTATTACAATACATGACTACTCCAGTTAACTAGTTGTTCGGGCTGATGTCACTTGTTTTTCCATTTTCATGTTTCTTTTGCACTCCGACTGCTTTTTCTTCTTGATTTTTCACATCCTTCCATCTTTAGCATGTCAGGCTATCATCCTTCATTTTCTCCCTCTTTCTTCTCCTTCTTGATTCTTCTCTTTATTCCTTTGTCTTATTTATTACTTTTTCTTCTTTATTCCACTTACTATGCATTGTACTTTTGGATGCACCTTAGTTGCATAATATCTAGTGTTCCTTCTTATCTTTCACACCTTTGTTGTGCACTTTCTCTATACTTAGGATTTTAGAAAAATTGTATGCCAAAACTATCTGTCCAACAACTCTGAACTGCGTATCCATATGGAAAACTTGTATGGAAAGATACAAATGATTTGACACTCTCATATGGATTCCTCAGACTGAAACCCACATGCATAATCCTTTATTCTCTCTTCTCCTTAACATGATATCTAGATGGTATTCCTTCTTCTTCCCTATCCAAGATCTCATTGAATCTCTCAGGTGTAATAAAGATTCCTTCTTTGCTTCTACACTCTTAATTGACTCCACAGTAGAAAATTTTCATCTTTTATATCTCTGTGTGAATGTGTCAAGTGTAATCCTTGGTCCTCTAAAATCACCTCCCTTTATCATCCAAGCACTCGAGTAGGTTTCTTTCTCTACTCCTAAGTGTGACCTTGGAGACTCCACATTAGCAAATGTCCTCCTTTTCTACCTATGTGAATCTGTCTCCTCCTTCACCCTAGACTTTTTTTTATAATCATGAGTGATAATCTATTTCTAATCTCAAAAGTGATCTATGGTTGAGATTACTTCTCACACTCACTTGAGATTTATATGACATCATGCATGCTAAGTACTTTTAGCATGTTTCTTAAATAACTCAATTAACTAATGACATAATTAATTAATGAAAGAAATTTACTTTAATAATTCCTTTAATTAAAGTAAATTCAAAAACATAAGGATTTGAAAATTTCCACGTAGCTAGACACATAGACCTATGTGGAAATATTGTTGGCCCTTGACCAAGCGTTGAGGAAACGATTGGTCATGTTTGACCATTTTTGGGACTTGGATGGGCTGGTCGAAGACGAGGTGCCTAGGCGAAGAGGAGATCGCGAGATCTCACCCATTTTAGCGGGCTTGTTGGGATTTTAGGGTTTATTTAACGTGTATGGGATGTTGGCCCATGGGTTTACCCATGTCTAGGCCCTTTTTGTAATGTATAAATAAGTAGCTAGGCGATGTAAGAAGTGGTGTGTTGGTGTGTCTTTGTGGAAGAAAGACTAAGTTACGGGTATGTTGGCTTCATGCAAGAACATGTAGAGATTGCTATGTGAAAATAACAGTTGTTAGATTTTGTGCATACTATGTGTTGATACTTGCAGATCTAAGTGCAAGTAATTGTAAGAGGCTTTTTGCAGACAGATTGTGTAAGGCTTTGTGCCTTGACCTAATTCGGGGAAGGAGGATCTGGCGAGGTGCACGTAGATCTCCCATTCTTTGTGGAGTTGGATTTGTGGCTTTGTGCACAAGAGAAGAGGAATGTAAGAAGCTTGAAGACTAGTAAAGAAGAAGAAGAGTTGGTGGACATAGCCCCACACTGGGGTGAACCATGTATATCCTGTGTTGATGTGCTTTGTGAAATGTTATTCATGTTTTTTATGTATTTATCTGCTTAGTGCAATGATCTTGTTGTATGTTAGATAGATGTATGGATTCTTAGTGCTCTATTGATGGTAAATGAATGCTAGATCTGAGTTAATGTTATGTGCTTGGAAGTGTTTGATTTAATTATTACTACGTTGTTTTGTGCTTAGGATTTAATTTGCGATGTGAATGGATTTATGAACTAATGCATGTTATGGGTTAGGTGCTTTGTTAAGTGTTTTGATCACAGATCTGTGTCCCAACTAGGTTGTAGACACTTGAGTCCTACAACCCCCCATGCCTCTACCTCGGGTGAGACTTCATCTGCTTCGCAGGTGTTGCTGAAAGGGCCAGTAGTTAGGGTTTTTTTGGTGTGTTGTTGAAGTGTTGAACCCTGGGTCTGCCCTTGTGCCAACAAATGGTTCCATTTTCGGGACCCGAAACTATGATTTCTAGGAACTGAAGAAAAGAGAAAGCTTTGTGCGTAAATATATTGTTGTAGTGCACAATATTCTACTTGACTTGCGAAGTTCGGTGCTAAGAAAGAAACTGGATATGAAGAAAAGAGGTAATATCTTAAAGCTCTGTGCTCTGGTAAAGGTAAGATAAGTGGAAATTTTTTCTTCAAAAATATGAATCTAGGTATGTTTGATAGATTATGTCCTAGTCTGAAAACTAGGGCATAGTTAGAAGAAAGAATGGATTTGAATAAATTTGATAAAGATAGTGAAAGATATGTTATTCCTATGCATAGAAAGAATTTTTGACTAATACGTGGATGCAAGAACCTAGAACAATTTTTGCATATCACAGGTCCATCATTGTGGCCTCGGTGCGTAATATAGGAAGGGTTGGGGATCATTTAAAAGAAAGAGATGATTGACACTGTGTTATAATTGCAGAAGATTGGGAGATCTTGCTAAGGAATGCCCTGGTATAGGTCCTATTTGTCTCTGTTGTAAAGCTATTGGTCACAGAGTTGAGGATTTCCCTAGAATGATTGCCAAAGTTGAAAAGATAAACATGAGACAAGAAAACTATGAAGGAGGTTAAAGGACTAAGGATGTGTTAGAAAACCAGAAAGAATCAGAGACTATGTTATTACAACTGAAAGAAACATTGAATGATCACATAGACATCAGTTTACCAGAGATCTTCAAAGAGAAGAAGTGCATAGAAACAAGAATAGGAGACTTCGACATAGACTGTGTCTTGGATGAGCACACACAGATGAATATAATGCCAGAAAGCACTTGGGAAATTTTGGGAAAGCCTGCTATAGTACCTTCATTGGGAAAGATAGGTTTTTTTAAAGGAAATATGATAAATGTATGTGGAAGAGTTACTAATGTATCTATGATTGCCCATGGAACATCGACCAAAGAAGAATTTGAAGTCATTAAGTTTGTTGAGAAAACACCCTTTTCCCCCTTTTGTTAGGAAAGACTTGGATTGAAGGATCAAATCCGAAGGAAAGTAGAGGAGGAAGCCACAGAACAGAAAAAGCAAGAATTAAGGGACTTCATGACTATAAAAATAAAGCGACTCATAGAAGAACAAGAGAATAAGTCGAAGCAACAAAGGGCCAGAGAACTAGCTATCAAAGTTGGAAGAACACAAGAAGCATTAAAAAACCTATCCATACAGGAAAGAAGTACATTCAACCCGAAAATAGTAAGAGAAGAGGTATTACCCTTGAAACTTTTGGAAGACCCTCAACAATGAGAAGTTACTACGCTAAGGGAAGAAAAGAATAAGAATGGAAAGATGACTCCAGAGACTCAAATTACAAGAAAGAAGGCCAGAAAGCTCAGTAAGAAGAAAGAAAAAATAGAAAAAATACAGGAAGTCCCAGGAAATACTTCACAAAAGGCAGGTTGTAGAACTTGAACCTCGACAGAATAGAAGAACCGCACAGAATGGGACTTGGCCACGACAAAGCTATATGACCATTGGGGGTGTCCTGACCATTAGAACGATGCTCTAGAACGACTAGAAACCCATTTATTGACAGAAAGATCATCGTTGGACCATTAAGACCACGCCATAACAGATGGATGCAAATCGATGGATGTATTCATACCCGTTGAAGGAATCTGTTACAATGTTTCATATTTAACTTGTCGGATGTTGCATCGAGACCACTTTTTTCAAATTGAGATATCCATGCTAATAGAGAACTGATTGCATATAATTCTTTGTTGTATAGACTTCGCCATTCATTTGATTACCTTGATTTTCCATCTGCTTACCTGAGTTATTTTATTACAATTGTGGATGTCAGGTGAGCATAGCGTAGTAGAGAAGTTTTTGGAAGAGATACTTGTCGACCTCATGACTGAAAAATTCATGTTTGTAGGAATATAGGCATCATCAACTGGAGGATTGCAAGCATCCCCATCGACTGGGTGGCGTTCTGGTTGCACTGCTGAGAAAATATGCAAGCACCGTGATGATCTGGCTAACACGAAGTAGATCCCATCGGTCCTGCCTGACTACATCTCGCCTTTGACTGGTGCGGTGAACTGTGACAGTTTCCTACGTGACTTTAAGTACATGCTCATCACTATGTACCTCTTGAAGGGGATATGTGTAGTTGGACCCCAGTTGGAACTTATCCCATCTTTGAAGATCAATGACTTTAACCTCAGAGACCGAAAGAACTATGCGATTCTCGCACCGCATAGGTACTTGATGAAGATGACTTGGAAGAATCCCAAGATAGTTCCCCAGTCTTGGATTAAGGAGCTCACGTGCTCCACGATCTTGAACGTAATGAATATCCCCCACTTCGACTGACATCAGGAGGTTAACGCTTGCGTTAAAATCCTTGTGTCGTGATACCATGGAGGGTATCTATGGCTTGACAGGCATGTCACTGTGGATCTAGCGCTGATCCACCTGATCACTATACTAAGCATGCAGGGACTAGACCCTCACTAGTTCTACTTAGGGAAGACGTCAGATCACTCCCTGGAACAACGAATAAAAGAAACCTACGATGATGTAGAGAAGGGAAAGTGAGGCTACAAGGTAGCCTCCATCTAGGATGGCACAGTGTGCCTAGCTTCTCAGTTGATCACTAAAAATCTCGTCAGAAAGAACCATCCAACACAAGTCAAAGGGTTCATAGTCGACCTCGCAGGAAAGTTTGTCGAAGGAATGCAGATGAACTGGGAGAGTTACCTTGTCAGTGAGTTGGAGAAGGACTGTCGCGAAGTGCAGGACCAAGGATACAAATTCCACTTCAGTTGGTTACTGGTGGTCATTGCATTTGTTTCTTGGAAAATGCTGGAAGGAGCAACATTCCCTGAAGTCGAGCCATCGAATGTTGTCTTCCATACTTGTTACCTACAGTTGAAGCGTGCCATTGAATAATTTCCGTGGATGACCTCGAATACACTCCATTGATATGGGCCACTAGCAAAGTTCCTCATAAACCGACACTTCATCTACATCACCATGCACGGGGATGAAAGTAAGGAGGAGATACAGTCTTACTATAAGTTAACTAAGGAAGACATGGAAGAGATCACTAAGGAATGGCCAACATAGTTCCTTGTACCAGTGGAGGATGCAGAAATCTCCGACCCCGATATTATCAGAAGCCCATTAGTCAATTGGGTCAAACATGATGGACAGAGCAACGCCAAGAAAAATAAGACAAAGGATGAAGTCCAAGACATAGAAAGTGATGAGAAGGATAGCACATCAGAGGAAACTGCACCTGACTCACCTGAAGGAGGAGGAGGAGATGAAGTGAACCAAGAGGAAGGAGGGGAAGAAGGATAAGAGAAGGACAAAGGTGAAGCTACACCACCGAAGGATCCCCTCACCACAACAAAAGCATCGCAGAAGATGAAGGTTTCCCCGGAGAAACCTTCGACAAGGAAGAAGGGTTGCACCAACAAGCCTCAGTCGAAGAATGTGCTCACAGTGGATGACATTGATCTCATCATCACAATTGTATAATATGCTTCAGAAGACATCTTGCAGAAACATGGGGCAAAGAAGGAGTCGATGTACAACAAAATAGAGAAAGAGCTCAGAGACATCCAACAAGCTATCCATTCGAGCCACGCAGTGCCTACTGCGCTATCCCAAGCAGAAAATGTAGAATTGGGGGATGAGCGCACCCAGTTGTGAAGGTTAGTAGATGTGACAGAGGTTCAACTTCATCGAGCCCAAGAGGAAAAGGATTAGGCCACAGAGGCCTTAAAGAAAGAAAAGGAGTAGGTCCTAGAGCAACTTTGAGTTGTGCAGAAAGAGAAAGAATTTAATTAGTGCGAAGTTCGAAGAAGACAAAGAGAAAATAAAGAAAGACAAAGACCAGCTACTCGTAGAGAAGATTGGGGTTAAAGAGGCAGTGACTAGAGCACTCCTCTCTGTGCCGAACTTGGTACAGGAGGAACCAGAGTCAACAGAGATGCAAGTGGGGAATCTCGTTGAGGCCATTCAACAACTTCAAGCAAGAGTAGCAGAATTAGAACTTCAAGAAGTGTCGAGCACTCCGCAAGAAGTGCGGGATTAGAGGGAAGAAGATGCAAGGAGCACAGTAGAATGAATCATGGCGTTTTCCTCATAATGTAAACAATTGAATGATAGAAGTGTGCAAACCTATGAGTGCCTTGCAAAAGATCCAAAGATGAGGAGATTGGAAGCACAGCTCCAGGAGGAAAAGCAACAGGCGTCCACCATACAAGCACAGATGAAACTGCCGACTGCAGTTGAGAAGATGAAGAGGTCATAGGAGGAACGCATAGTCCAACATCAGGTTACTACCATCTAGAGCAAGGTTATGGAAGTGACACAGAGACTACAGTTGGTACAGGACAAAGCCTGCATGCTTTTCGAAGAGATTGAGGGACAAGGCTCATAGCTAGAACATATGTTCATGATAGTGGAATAATTCTTGGAAGGGCTTGTCACTGAGCAAGTAATTCAGGAGTTCGTCAAGCAGGAGGATCTGGCGAAGCAACAAGTTGAGGCAGCTCGAGCTAAGCTTGAGGCATTCAAAGCAGAGTTGCCCAGATCGGAGTGACTCGGTACAAGTCACAGGTGAGTTTTGGTGGCTTGTTGGCACTCGACCAAGTGTTGAGGAAACGATTGTTCGTGTTTGACCATTTTTAGGACTTCGACAGGTTGTTGAAGATGAACTGCCCAGGCGAGGCAAAGATCACAGAATCTCGCCCATTTTTGTGGGCTTCTTGGGATTTTAGGGTTTATGTAATGGGTATGGGATGTCGACCCATGGGTTTACCCATGTCTAGGCCCTTTTTGTAATTTATAAATAAGTATCTAGGTGATGTAAGAAGTGGTGTGTGGGTGTGGCTTTGTGAAAGAAATACTAAGTTACAGGTTTATTGGCTTCGTGCGAGAACATGCAAAGATTTCTAAGTGCAAAGAAAAGTTATTGGATTTTGTGTATACTATGTGTTGAGACTTGCAGAGCTAAGTGCAAGTAACTGTAAGAGGATTTATGCAGACAGATTGTGTAAGGATTTGTGCCTTGACCTAATTCAGGGAAGGAGGCTCTAGCGAGGTGCGTGCAGATCTCTTGTCCTTTGTGGAGTTGTCTATGTGGATTTGTGCACAAGAGAAGAGGAATGTAAGAATCTTGAAGCCTAGTAAATAAGAAGAAGAGCAGGTGGATGTAGCCCCACACTGGGGTGAACCACGTACATACTGTGTTGATGTGCTTTGTGAAATTTTATTCATGTTGTTTATGTATTTATCTTCTTAGTGCACTGATCTTGGTGTATGTTAGATAGATGTATGGATGCTTAGTGCTCTATTTATGGTAAATGAATGCTAGATCTGAGCTAATTCTATGTTCTTGGAAGTGTTTGATCTGATTATTATTGTGTGGTTGTGTACTTAGGGTTTAATGTGTGATGTGAATGGATTTATGAACTAATGCATGTTATGGGCTAAGTGCTATGTTAAGTGTTGTGATAAAAAATCTGTGTCCTAGCTTGGTTGTATACACCTGAGTCCTACAAACCCCCCCGCCTCTGCCCCGGGTGAGACTTTATCTTCTTCGAAGGTGTTTTTGAAAGGGTTGGTAGTTAGGGTTTTGTTGGTGCATTTTTGAAGTGTTGAACCCTGGGTCTACCCCTGTGCCAAAAATTACCTATCTGATGCTACCACTAACATCAACACTCCCTCTTGGATAGGAAGGTATTTCCCTAAGAGCCACCTGGAACTGGTTCTGCATCTAAGTTTGGCACAATGTCACACACATCATCCTGCATACTCGCATTCCTCAAACTATGTTGGTCAACTATTCCCTAAATAATGGAAGTCTCGAAATTGATTAAACTACATAACAATTTGATGAAGTTTGAGAACTTCATCAAAGTTTTTCTCTCCCTCAATGTGCTCCTAGAATATTCTTTCTCCTGAGCATCCATCAATGTCAACTTGTACCAACTTGGTCTCTTGAAAGGACTGGAAGGGGATAACTCCCTCTTCCCATATGAAGGTTCACTCCCCATGCTAGAAGTCCATAAACTTTTCCCATACTTAGGATACTCACCCTTTAAAACCTATTTCTCTTCATCCTCTGTCATTGAGATCGATCCATGATCGAAAATCTCCTTGGATCTTCTTATAGGATGGCCTTGCAACTTGTATAAACTACCCTCTCTAACACCAATGCTCACTATTGTTTTAGGGATAGTTCCCTCTAAATATATGAGCACTTTCCCTCTTTGAAACATAACTACAAAACCCTTTTCCTCCAAAGTTGAAACTGAGAGCAAGCTCCTCTTCAATTTTGTTACATAAATCACATCCTGGGCCTCTAAAAAACCTATTGACTCAAGTTAGAAGATGATGTTCCCTTCCCCTTAATTTCATAATTGGAATCATCACCAAGATGCACATGGGTCCCTAAGTCCTCTATCAGACTGTTGAATAGCTCTTGTACTTCTAACTCTAGTTGATTTTATTAAAATAAAATACCGAGATCCCTTTCTGGGATAATGGACCACCTAAGGAATAATGCAACAAATGTCCTATTGCAAAATTAGTCCTTCAAACTTGGTGGATACTATATCCATGGTTACCCCTTTACTCCTTTTCTCGAACCCTTCCCTACACACTTGGAAGAAAGTCCTTCTCCACCCATTGTATGAGACCTTACTGTCTCATTGTGTGTGTATTTTTTCTCCAGTCAGAAATAACCAACACCTACAACCAAGCACCATTGTTATTGTTGTATGATCCTATACCTGCAATTTCTCTACTTCCCATATCTGTTTATGCTACAAGATGTATCTATCATGCCTCCTTTTCCTTTGGACTGATTATATCTCTAGGTGAAATTCGTTCTTCACCCCATGCTAATATCTCTATGAGAAAAAGTACTTCTTCACTTTATCTACGAGTCACTAACTCCAATAAATCTATCATCCCCCGATATTTGGATGAATTTTCTTCTTCACCCATATGATATCCCCTTGAGTCACTATCCTTTGTGGCTCAAGCACTTGAGAAAATGTCCATCTTTTCTCCTAAGTAGATGATGCAGACACATGAGAAAACACCCTTATTTTCTCCTATATTCTTTCATGTGGCTCATATATCTATATGGAATTCCTTCCCCACCTATTTGAGATCTCCTTGTTGACTTCCCGACCTTCTTCCATTGCTAAAAAACTACCCTATTGAAATTTCCTCTGTATTATTGTTTCCTAGAAATCAATCCTTTGATTTTTTCCTGTTGGTTTATAGATATCCTAAGATCTCCTATGGATCTGTTCTTAGTTCTTCAATCACCCACCTCGACACTCTTGATTCCATATATCTTATCCTGTAACCCTAGATCTGAAATTTATCTCTTCCCTGGTCACTCAGATCTTATATATCTTCATTTGTTCACTTCATTTCCTCCTAGAGAAACCTTTCTTTGATACCATGTTGATTTTTACCACTTCAACCCTTGGTATGTTCTGAAACCATGTTGAAATTTCTGTTACTCAACGGCCAACAATTAGCTCAAAACAAAATCACTTTATCTACTAAAAGAATATATGAGTAATCAACTAAACATGCAATGAAAGAATAAATAAGGAAACCAAATCAAGCACATAAGAACACCAATTTTTTTGGATATAATCCCTAAGAAAAACCTTCGATGGAAAACCAGTAATGAAAATGATTTTATTATGCTAAAATCAAGGCTCCCGTAATAGGGATAATATCCCACTGAGATAAATACAACTACAAACTAACCTGGAAAGGTATGACCTATTGTATGACCAGTTCTAGCATCCTTTTCAAGGAATACACAATTCTCCTTCTTGTGAATCGCATATATACATTACTATCTACACTTTGAATTATGTACATATGTACGAAAAACTTGTACGACAATCTCCGTACGATCCGATACTCTCACGTGGCTTCCTTAGATTGAAACCCACCTGTGTAAGCCTCTATTATCTCTTCTCCTTGACCTGATCTATAGATGGAATTCCTTCTTCTTCCCTATACAATATCTCCTTGAATCTGTCAAGTGTAAGAAAAAGTCCCTCTTTGCTTCTACACTCTTGAATGACTCCACACTAGCAAAAGTCCTTCTTTTATATCTTTGTTTGACTGTGTCAAGTGTAATTCTTATTCCTATTGAATCATCATCCTTTGTTATCCAAGAAATCCAGCAGAGGTCCTTCTATACTCTTGAGTGTGACCTTGGAGACTCCATAGTAGAAAAGGTCCTCCTTTTTTATCTATGTAAACGTGTCTCCTCCTTCACCCCAGCCTTGGTTTTATAATCATGAGTTTTAATCTATTTCTAATCTTAAAAGTGATCTATGGTTGAGATTACATCTCAGACTCACTTGAGATTTAGATTACATGCTACATGCTAAGTACTTTTAGCATATTTCTTAAATAACACAATTACCTAAATACATAATTAACTAATAAAAGCAATTTACTTTAATAATTTATTTAATTAAAGTAAATTCAAGATTAGAAGGCTTTGGATGATTTCCACACGTCTAGAAAAATAGACCTATGCAAAAATACCTTTCCGATGCTACCACTAACATCAACACTTGGGAGAGTCATTTTTTTATCATAGAATTTTTTGCTAAGAGATTTGGTACTTAAGGGTCTTTCACTGGGGTGACTTGCAAAGAGATCAGTGGTATTTTTTCTTATAAAAAGGGTGTAGACTCTTTGACAAGAGGAGAGGTATTTTGAACCCATACCTTTCTGGAGGTTTGGATTGAGCAATCCATGAAAGGGTGTCCATACTCATGACACGTCCCACATTTTAAGGGAAATTTTTCACAATCGAGAACCTAATGAAAGAAGGTATATCCTTTCTTGATGATGATGGAGTCTTCTAGACCTTTTGTTAGGTCAAATACCATAAGAATTCTCGCCATCCCCATGTAACATGATTCCCAAAAAGAGTTATTTTTTTTCATAATACATGCCTAAGGAGTTGTCAATTTCCTTGAATATGTCCTCTAACTAGAGTATCAATGGGAAATCAAGAATTCTAATCCAAAAAGGGAAGAATTCTACCGAAGTCAAGTGCACATCAAAATCCAAAGGACATTTTTATAGGAATAGGTCCCAAGAGCCACATTTCCAACATTTTTTTAGTATTTTATCTATGCGTTCATGATCCTAAAAGGACTAGGCTAACCAACCTTTAAGAAGAACAATGACTCTTAATGTGTACCCTAATAATGTGTCAAAGTCTTTCTCTATCTAATTTTTAAGAGAAGCCACTCCCATTCTTTGGATAAAAAATCTTCCAACAATAAAATATTTCTCAATTCCATTATTTCATTTAACTTCACACTATCCCCTAATGGCACATTGATGAACTTTGATTTGTTTTTTATGCACTTCCTTGTTTTGTGAGGGTTCCCTATTCCTTTTGGTTAGATACCTCTAGTTGCATAATCTCTAGTATTAGGGAAGGAGAGACCACTCACTAAATCATCTCTTAGGTTTCCCCTGATGAATCCATATCCTTGAATTCCATGAGTGCATCCTTTAATATACCTCAATCCAAACACTCCCACCATCAAATTGAGAGGGATTTTATCTATTGTGGAATCTTTGATGTGATCATTCCATTGAGATGAGATTAAATTCCCTTCCCTCTTCTTGTGCTTGGCTTGGACTCCAACATTTGATATTTGATTGAACCAAGGTGCTTATGATAATCTATCTAGGAGTACATGCCCTCATTTTAGGTTGTTGACAATAAGAGGTTATATGTGGCATCACGCTAAAAATGTCCTTATTTATAGAAATACCCTCTTCAAATTCAAATGTAGAAAGAATATGTGAGAGGGGGTCCACGGTGACCTAAATGTCCTTTAGTTCAATGCAAATTTGTTAATCACCCAAAGGATCCTTCATATAGTCCACAAGCTGAGACCATGACCTTTAAAACCTAGGTTATGAGGAAACACTAGGTATCATGAAGCACCAAGAGCTTCCATAAACAAGTCTCCTAAGACCTCAACACTTATTTAGCACTAGAATTATATTAATCTTACTTATTTAAGGCGAGAATTGTATTAATTCTACTTAGAATGGGGTGGGAATATAATTCTTATGTGGTGGATATTTAAACTTAACATTGTTTATATATCATAAATATATATTTAAAATAATCATAATTCTATTTTAATAAATCTAGTTTGCAACATTTTACATACATAAAAATATAATACATATCATAAATCTTCTATCATATTTATTTGATAACATAATTAAAATAGATAAAAAAACATATTCTAGAATTAAGAATATTAAATATATAACTTACTTTTATTTTTATTTTTATTTTTATTTTTATTTATATATATAACAAAACCAAGAAAATCTATTTGATGTTTTATATTCTCACACATACAAAGATTTTTCCAAATAATTTGAATATGAAAAATATTGACTTACCCTTTTAAATTTATATTCTCCTCAGCGTTTATAGAAGAATTACATATACATTTTTCTTTGTGTGTTTTTTACATATTATTTGTAAACTTATCTTTTAGTGTATTTTATAAAAGAAATATATTTGTAAAGTTATATTTTACAAATGAATTAAAATTTGATATTGAAGAGTTATACACTCATATATCCATATGTTATTTTTTTTTTCCTTTTTCTGGTTTTTTCCACTTTCTCTTTATTAAAGGTTTTTTTCACTTTCTCTTTATTTTTGTTTTTTTTCTTTCTGTCTCTCACATATATAGATATATAAATATTTATTTAAATTGGTTGAACTATTTTTTTGAAATATACTATCAATAAAAAATAGATTATTTGTTTTAAATTTGGTTGAGTTTCTTGGATTTTCCAATAATTATTATGACTACTAATTAAAATGTTCTCTATTTAAATTAAGCTCAATTGGTTGAACCATTCACTCAAAACATGCTATTAACACGAATTTCACAAATCTTAAGTTCAAATTCAGGCCAATCTCTTTACTATTATGAACCTCCATTGATTTAGCAAGGTTTTAAAGTGTTCCTATTTCGAGTTTTAAAAAATAAAAAATCTTAAATTAATTTAAAATTTAAATTTTTAAAAAATTTAAAAAAATTTAAAAATAAAAAAAATAATAATAAATACATCATTTCACTATATCCAAACTTAAATCATAATAAAACTTTAATAATGTATAAAATATTCATTTAAATTTAAATATATATATATTAAAAAAATCCCATCCAATTGAGTCATGATTCGCAATGATCCATCCTAAGACTGAACTTAATAATCAAGGAATCTAAGTGTCACGTGATTTGAAAGGTTAGGATGTTCTCGAATAAGACCATCCTAAGGTCAAAGGTCAATACTAATCGACGTAAGGACTGTATATATGGAAACCTGATTACATAAATTAGAGCACCTGTTAAAGTTTATTTATTATTATTGACGTTTTTGGATCCGAAGGTCAAAAAGCCAATACCTAATTGATATAAGGACCATATGTATGGAAAAATAATTACATAAATTAGAGCACCTGTTAAAGTTTATTATTATTTCTGACAAATCACTGATCATGCTTTTTATGTGTATATTACATAAATTAGAGTACACGTTAAAGTTTATTATTATATCACATTTTTCCTATTTTAATTAAAATTAAAAATATATACTGTCCGGTCGGGAAGACCAGGCAAGGCAAGCAGATCATTTTCAGTTTCGCAAACTTCACCTGTATTTGAAGATGGATTTCCAAGATCTCTTTTTATCCAAGATCTGGCAGCCTCATGATGGAATATCTGGTTCTGGCCTTCGAGATTTTGGCCTATTTGCATCTAAAGCTCAAGCCTAAGCGCGCATCAGGCTTGTCCAAGTACCGACTGGTAAGGATTCCAAAAGCAAAATATGGAAGCTTAAAAGCAGAGGAAAGTGATATCTGCGGGATTTGTTGGGAGTTGATAGAAGATGAAGATCAAGTCCGGCTTCTTGGTTCTTGCGAGCATTATTTTCATATTTCATGTATCGATCCATGGCTCCAGCGATCTAACTGTTGCCCGATTTGCAAAAAGGTTGCTACACATCATAATGCCATCAAAATTTTTGCTTCGTTGGGTGCCAGTTTATGGTCGAGGAAGCGCTTCTATTACCATACTGTCTCTTAACAGATTGGAATTATGTAATTAAAAATCCGTGGCAAACATATAAAGCATGGCGTTCTGGCGTTCTGTGAATCAGAAAATCCTGATAAACATACAAAGAAAATTGTGACAAGTGTCTTTTTATTGTTCTTTCACACTATGTCTCATAAAAGAGATATTCTCGTCTTTATAAAAAGTCGTTTTATTATTTTCTGCGATCTGCAGATCCATGTTGAAAATTTATATCTTTTACATCAGGGACAATCTTTCTATAGATTTGTTGAGACTGGCTTCCTGTGAATAAGCTTTCCTGAATGTCTGGTAAGTTTCTGGAGATCTATTCATGGTACGACTTAAGGCTTCTGGCATTCCGAGAGTAAATTCTGTAAAGGCTTCTGGCATTCCGAGAGCAAATTCTGTAATTTCCGTTTTTTTTTTTCATCGTTAGTGTTGTTACGTGAAAAGTTTTCCATAACCACCGACAAAAGTTTGACCGTTGAACTTTGTTTGCTGTTAGATTTGAGTTATATGGCTTCCGCTGCCATGATGTATTTTACAGGATTGTGATATTATGATGGGATTCGAATTAAGGAAAAAATAATCTACATAATTAGGAAAATAAAAATATAGAATCATTTACAATTAAGCATCCATAAAGAACGTTTTGAAAGATTATATATAAAATATTTAAGATATGAAAATAAAAATACAAAATCATTTACAATTAAGCATCAACAATTATATATAAAATATTTAAGATATGAAAATAAAAATACAGAATCATTTACAATTAAGCATCAATAAAGAACTTTATAAAATATTTAAGATCTTAAAAATTCATGATCAGAAATGCATGATACCTTCCGCATTCATCTTCATAATTATGTCTTCGGCCCGAGCCACACCAACCCTTAACATGGTTGGATTTTGGATTTTTTGTCCCCGCAGGTTTCGAACCGGTGACTTTAACATCACGGAGTGGCTTAACAACACACTCCATCACCGAATGTCCTACACCTCGGGGACTAAAAAAGTTATAATTTGATTTATAATAAAAAAGTTATTAATTTTAGATTAGCAATTTAAAAAAAACATAAATGTGAGGTAATTGCAATTTAAACAAGGGAAATAGCTGCAAAGCCCTGCCTTCATTGTAAGGTTACAACTTAGAAGGTGATGAGCACTTAGAAGGAGATAAACACATGTAAATGAAATTTTGGTTCGAATTTTTTTTTGTGTGTCTTTCTATCTAACTTAGAAGTGTTTTTGCATCTAACTTGTAATTTTGGTTCTAGCTTGTTTTTTTTGTTTTTTTGTTTTCTCTTTGCATCTAACTTGTAAATGTTTTTGCTTAAACAAACTGATGAATTTTATTTAGCTATGCTTGTGGACACTCTAGTACCACGAAGATGTTGCTTGTCTTTTATATTCAATAAACACTTTAGCTTTTAGATGTAATCAACAAAGTCAACGACCTACTTATTAGATAAAATATGAATTAAGCTATCTTATAAGACATTAAAAAAATAGAATATGTTACTATTTGTTTGTGTTTTATGAGAACTTACTTTCGGAATGTGTTTCTCTGCAAACTTTTCGTTCCCAGGGATGGTTGCTGGGCGAAAATATCCCTCATAGGCTCGAACATGTGCAGGTCAGTCAGTCTGGGGTTTAAGCCTCGCCATGTGAAAACCAAATTTAGTGCAGAAGATGTTTAGTACCGATTGTGTCACTCAGTATTGAAGTCTTCTCCATCTGCATCGCGAAACAAATTTTTTTTTAGTTTTTGCCCTTGTGATAATGCTGGCTAAGCGTCAATGCAAAAATGGATGTTGTAAAAAATTCAAGGGACGCTGTAAGAAATTTCACACTTAGTTAAAAGCCCCACAATGTAAATAATCCAGAAATTGCAACGGCATTGTAACCGAAATGCCTCATCATGGAACCCTAAGTGGTAAAAAAACCAGTCACTGTAAAAACCGCATGCAAAGTAAATACTGCGATCCAGCATATACAGAGGTATATGGGCATTTTGTTAACTAATCCGACGGCTATTTCATTCAACTCCCTAACTATCCGCATAACTGTAACAGTCTGCAATTGCCTGCAACTGTTCGCCTATACTATATGTATTTGCTTTTCATTAATAAAAATATATCTCTGTGCTTGGTGTTAACTGTGAAGTTTTTTTATCTGGCCTGTGTACAGTGGTATCAGAGCCACATTTTTTTAAACCACGTTTTTAAAGCTCCATGCTATTGTGTGCCTGCGGTATTTTGTGTGCCTGCGTGAGCTCCAGATTCGAGAAGAGCCACTTGTGACTGCCTAGTGCCTGCGTGTATTTTGTGTGCTTGCGTGAGCTCCAGATTCGAAAGGAGCCACTTGTGATTGTGTAGTTGCAGCGAAGGGACAACAAGTGCCCGAAGGCCCTCAAGCGTCCAGTTACTAGCAGCTGTGAGCAACCTACAGAGCAGCCAAGGTCGAAGAAGGTGTTGTGAGATTTTATTTTATTTTTCTTGTGCAAGTGGAATTTCATTTACAGAGATTAATTTACAATGCATTCATTAGTATCAATTGTGGGAGTAGTGTTCTCCTAACAACAAAATTACCAAGAATGGTTTCAAAAAATAAAAAATACTCTTATTTTTAATGATTTATGGGAGAAAATTTGTGAAAGCAAGGATGACAATGACCCAGAGCAACCTACAGATGCCAGACAACTTGTAATTTGGAAGAGTAAAGATAAAAATGCACATGCTTTAATTTCTGTCTCATCACTAAAGAGGTAAGCAAACATATTCTTTCCAGCACCACAACATTTAAAGCATTAGAGAAATTAAAAGATCTTTATGACTCACATTTAGAGCTGGAAATTATACAATTGTTGATGAAGTTGTTTAATCTGGAACTGAAAGATAATAATCCCATGAAGTTAGCTTCTAAAATTAAAGCTCTTTTTCATGATATTCACTCAACTGGTGTCAAAGTTGATTTACAACTCACAACATTTATTAAAGCCCTATATCCTACCTATTCGCACCACTTAGAGTCTCTTCAAGCTAGTGGACAGATCAAAGCCATGACTTTTGATAAACTTGTAGACAAAATTGTTGAAAGAGAGAAAGCTTTTGGGAAGAAGGAATATTTTTCCACTTCCATAGTTGAGACTTTGTGTCTTGTACAGAAAGAGCAGAAACTTAGAGGAGAGTCTGTTAGATTTGACAATAGTAACAAAGGTCGTGGTAGGAGACCATTTAGAGGTAGGGGGGGTCATTATCATCCAGGAGACAGACAACAAGATGATAGACAAAAAAACATTTTCAAAATGATAAACAATCTCTTAAGTGCTATAGGTATGGTAAATTGGGTCATACATCTTCTCATTGTCGCACTCCTTGGGAAAGGATTAGTGAGAAAAAAGAGCAACAACCTCCAGACAAAGTAAAACCACCTGAATCTGCCAACTATATTGTTGCATATTGTAATCTTAGTATCAATGAAGTTTTTAGCACTTCTTTTACTTCTTGGGAAGACACTTGAATTTTAGATACTGGAGCCACTTGCCATATGACCTTCAGAAGAGATTTTTTTGGGACATTCAGTAATCACATTGATGGAATAGTTTATTTTGCTGATAAGTCCCAGTTAAATCCTTCGAGAATTGGATCTATTCAACTTCGCCTACCAGGACTTGCTGATTATATTTTGCATGATGTTCTTTACATTCCTCAATTAAAAAGAAATCTGATGTTTCTCATACATACCAGGAAGCAAGGACATTCTATACATATGTTTGATGATATAATTGAAATAAGAAAAACATCTGATCAGGGGATTGTTATGACTAGTGTTGAAGAAGACAAACTTTTAAAACTTAAAGGGACATCCTCTTTTCAATCTAATTCAACTCTTTTGGCTCAACATAGTGATACTTTGTCTTCCAACTTATTGTGGCATGCTCGTTTTGGTCATATTAATTATGATAGTATCTGGATTATGAAACAACAAGGTATTCATGGGCTTCCTACTATTCCAAGAAAACTTTCTCCATGTAATGCTTGTATTTTAGGTAAACATTGTAAACAACCTTTTTATGGATCTACTTCCCGAGCTTCCAGGAAGTTAAGTCTCATACATTTTGATTTATGTGGGCCCATGCATGTTCAATCTGCAAATGGTAATAAATATCTGTTGACTTTTATTGATGACTACACCAGGATGTGTTGGGTTTATCTGTTGAAAGAGAAATCTTGGGTTTTTGCAACTTTTAAGAATTTTAATTTATGGATTACAAATGAAACTCAACTTAATATTGACACTCTACAATTAGATAATGGTGGTGAATACACCTCTAATGAATTTGAAAAGTACTTACAAAATAATGATATTAAACATCAGACCACCGTCCCTTATACTCCACAGTAGAACGGTGTAGCAGCGCGCATGAACAGAACTTTGCTTAATATGGTAAGGTCAATGATGTTTTTTCAGAATGTCAGGTTGATGTTTTGGGGAGAAGCGGTACTTTGTGCCATTTATATTCGCAATCGATGTCCTTCTACTGCCATCAATAATAAGTCCCCTTATGAATTGTGGTATAATCGTCTTCCTGTTGTTCAACATTTCAGAGTTTTTGGTTCTCCATGTTATGCTTTAATTCCTAAACAACAACACAACAATTTGGGTGCAACAAATCACAAATTTCTTTTCTTGGGGTATTCTAATACCTCCAGAGCTTTTCGATTGTATGATGAGGAAAACAAGAAATTTGTTGTTTCAAGAGATGTTGTTTTTCTCGAATTTGCTAAAGATGTTTCTACTATTGATAGGCAACTCAATCATTTGGATAGATTCTCTTCCAAGAAGTTTTATTCTGAATGGGATAATGATCTTCCACATCTTGAAGGGGGGATTCATATTCTAGACCAGTCTATGGATTTTCCTTCAACAACACCAGAGAATGAGACCACATCAAAGAATGAAGAAAAATTAGTTGATAGCAATATTTTTGGTGATAATAATGTTTCTATAGAAGAACAATTGGTTGATAATAATGTTCCTACCGAGGAAAAATTAGAGGATAATAATGGTCCTGAAGAACCTATTTCAAAAACTCTTGAAACTAAGCAAACATTGTAGCAATCAGTACGCATATCAACGCGTACCAAGACAATGCCAAAAAGGTATGATGAATTTGAGTTAAACTTTTCTGTTGTTAATGAACCTACTACTTTTGAAAAAGCCACTAGTTGCAATGAATGGAAAGATGCAATGCAAAAAGAGTATGATGCTCTTATTAAAAATGACACTTGGAGGTTGGTGGATCCTCCTATTGGCATCAAACCAATTGGTTGTAAGTGGGTTTATAAAACTAAATATAAAGCTGATGGTTCTCTTGATAAGCACAAAGCAAGACTTGTAGCAAAGGGGTATGCACAAAAAGAAGATATTGATTATACATAAACATTTGCTCCTACAGCGAAATGGGGCACTATTAGAACTTTATTTTCTCTTTCAGCTCAAAAAGGATGGAAAATGCATCACATGGATGTAAAAAATGCCTTCTTAAATGGAGATTTAAAAGAAAATGTCTATATGTTGCAGCCAGAGGGTTTTTCTATTAAAGGAAAAGAGCATAAAGTATGCAAATTGATAAAATCATTGTATGGTTTAAAACAAGCACCTTGTGCTTGGTATGAAAAGTTAACTGAACATCTTCTCAAGTTGAATTATAAGCATTTCAATCTAGATGATGCAACTTTATTTGTTAAGAAAGTTGGAAGATCAGTTGTATATCTAGTTGTCTATGTAGATGATTTGCTTATCACAGGAAATAATGATGATTATATTGCATCTATTAAAAAGGAGTTGCAAAAGGTTTTTGATATGACAGATTTGGGATTACTACATTATTATCTAGGGATCGAAGTAAATAAAAAACCGAAGCACATTTTTATTTCTCAGAAAAAATATATTGGAGAACTATTGAGAAAATTTGAGATGAAGGATTGTAATCATGTTTCTACTCCAATGGAGAAGAATCTAAAGCTTACTTCAAATGAAGGTAGTGCATTTGAAGATCCAACAAAGTACAGACAATTTGTTGGAAGTTCAATTTATCTTACTACTACTCGTCCTGACATAACTTTTGTTGTAGGAATACTTTCCAGGTTTATGCATCAACCCTGTGAAGGTCATTGGACAACAACAAAACGAGTGCTCAAATATTTAAAAGACACTCAATCATATGCCATCAAATAATCTAAAGTTTCAGACTTCCATCTCATTGGTTATTCAGATTCTGACTTTGACGGAGATAAAGAGCATGGGGTGTCTACTTCAGGGTATTTGCTGAATCTTGGATTAGCAGCAATCACCTGGAGATCACGAAAGAAATATGTTATTGCTGAATCTACAACTGAAGCCGAATACGTTGCAGCAGCTCAAGCCACAAAATAAATCATTTGGCTTCGGAAAATTCTTGAAGACTTGCAGGAGAAACAAATGACTTCGACGTCTCTCTTTGTTGACAATACTTATGCAATACAATTGGCCAAAAATCCTAAATTTCATGATCGAACCAAACATATCAACACCAAATATCATTTGATTCGACATCATGTTAAGGCCAAAACCATTCATCTCAATCATTGTTCCACTTCAGAGAAAATTACAGACATCTTTACTAAAGCTTTGGGTCGAGAGAAATTTGAAAAATTTCAAATGATGCTTGGGATGACAAATGTCCCTTCAAATTAAGGGGGGAATGTTAACTAATCCGACGGTTATTTCGTTCAACTCCCCAACTATCCATGTAACTGTAACAGTCTGCAATTGACCTGCAACTGTTTACAACTGTCCGCCTATACTATATGTATTCGCTTTTCATTAATAAAAATATATCTCTGTGCTTGGTGTTAAATGTGGAGTTTTTTTATCTGGCCTGTGTATACATTTACTCTCATGCCATACACTGCACTGGAGCAGCCTCCATACCTTATTGAGCCCTGACACTCAGACTTCTTATTAGCTAATTTATATTGATTCCCAGATCCAGCATCTATATTTTCCTGGTGACTGGTCTATATATACATATACAATGGTAATCAAGAGGTATAATAGAGCTGTGCACTTGTGCTTTGTATGGCTTGTAGTTTCCACTACGTTGTTGCAAACTAGTGATGGGCATAGTCAGAAGAAGTGTTCACTCCTATAGGCTTGTAGGAATCTAGTGTTGTATTTCCATGATGTAATCTACAATGGCTCCAACGCTGAAAACACAACATCTACACGTGTGGGTGCTCCACAGGGGGGAAACCTCACACTTCTTGCTGGAAAAGACAACCACTTTGGAGATCTGGCGGTGTTTGACGGTGGAGAACAATTTCCACTCCCCTCTGGTGGGCAGAGCTCAGGGATTCTACTTCTATGACATGAAGAACACCTTCATCTCCTGGCTTGGATTCACCTTCGTGCTCAACTCTACAGATTACAAAAGCACCATCACATTCAGTGGAACAGATCCAATCCTTATAAAACACAGAGATATATCAGTGGTGGGAGGCACCGGAGATTTCTTAATGGCAAGATGAATAGCCACTATCTCTATCGATGCGTAAGAGGGCGACGTTTTCTTCCGTCTCTGCGTGAATATCACACTCTATGAGTGCTAAGAGGACATACATTTTCTTACAGTTGTGGGAGCTTCGTCAAGGAGGTCATTCTTCTCAGTAATATTTGTCAAAAGGTCTTCTCAATAATATTTGTCAGAAGCATTCTCGCATATTACTCTCCCTAGAACAACTTTATAATTTATAATTTAAAAATTAAAAATAAATAAATAAAGTAAGTTAAGTCCATGCAGTAAATGAAAAAAAAAACCACCGGAATTCAGAAGCCACTAAAACCTCAAAAACAATGAAAAAGACACCTTAGAATCTAGATATTAGAATTAATTACACGATCCCCAAAGCCACTAAAATCTGCAAAACAATGAAATAGACACCTTCGCAAGGTGCATGCATGCAGGCTTGGAATTTGACGTCCCACAGGACGTATTTTTTATTTGAACCCGTATTTGACATGTGGATAAGAAATCCACACGTCATTATTAACAGGTAATAGGGAACAAGAATTCTCTTTATGGTTCGATCCCACAACAAACTTCCACAATTACACAATTCTCTGGAACCCACAGAAAATTATGTAAGCTATCTCTTCCTCTGAACCTGGTTTAATCGGTTCTTCTACTTATGATGAATCGATCTCACCTGATGTCTTCGTTTCAGGTTTTCTGTAGCTGGAATGCCTATCAGAGTATTTGGAAACAATGAAGACATAGGTGTTCCTTACCCGAACAAACAACAAAAATAATTTCATCTACACCAGGGAAATTAAGTCCCATCCTAGGATATGAAACAATAAAAAATTGTATCAATCAAAACAGCAAAATCAAAAAATAATTTTAATTGTTTAAATAAATAATGGAAATTCAGTAATAGGAAAAACTTGAATTAATACAGAGTCAATGTGTTTTGACCGCAAAGCTATAGTCAAAAATGGAAATTCAGTGATTACACAAAACTTTGGATATCTCATAGGAAAAACTTGAATTAATACAGAGTCAATGTGTTTTGACCGCCAAGGCGAAAGCTATAGTCCCTGGCGAGAGGCAGGGACTAAAAAAACTAAATGTGTGATGTCATTTGTTTTGAAAAGAGTTAATAGATAATGTCTTGTAAAATTTTAAGATCATAAAACTTCTGATAATAACTGCATGGTAATGTCATATTATATATCTTCACAATTAACCACTCTTTTACTACATTTATGGATTAAACTATAAATGAAAGGTGGATTACAAGGAAAAATGGATTAATTACAATAAGGATTCTATTAACCTAAAGTTAAAAGATCAAACCTACCTTTTAATGTTGTTAGTTTTAAAAAGAAAATAAATATTCAAAAGTAAGAACAAAAATGCATGAGATTTATAGTGGACATAGGAGATCGACATAACCTAAAACACCAAAGAATTTGCAAAGATTGCAACTCTAACAAACACCAAAGAATTTGCAAAGATTGCAACTCTAACAAGGTAGAAAAAAAACCATATTTTATGGGAACATAATTTACATATAAAATTTCATAATTTATATAGAGATTTGATTTTATTTTCAAAATATTTGTAATATTATTGATATAATGAGTTCCATAATATTTGTATAGAGAAAATTATGAAGATGCCGCATCTATTTTGTAAGTTATTTGAATTTAAAATAACACAATTAAACAAAATAATTAACTTTTCTTTATTAATATTTGATAAATTAATATTAGTCTAAATGATGATAATATCATTATCATTTTCATCATTATTACTAAGCATAATTTTTTACTAATATCACATCATTTTATTTCCATAATAATTTCAATCAACTAGATTTAAAATTTAATCTATGAACATGTGCTATTTAAAAATCTCTTCTCCTTGTCTTATATAAAACCATTATGTATTATAAAGAATTCCAAATATAAATTATTTATATTGCAAAGTCAAAAGTTGGCATAGCACTAGAGGAGTAAGGAAAATATGTTAGCTAGTGAGAAATATATTTTGAATAATGAAACTTAATATAACTAATTGCGTAGATAATGAATAGTCTTTCTCAAAAATAATTCATATAATAAATAACAACAATATTGCTGTTTATGAAAAGAGGACAATGATAAGAATAAAGTAAAAAAAGTTACCATAAAACTTCATAAAAATAAGCAAAAAAACAAAATGTTCAATGTGGAGTAAAACTTAGTAAATAAGCCCCTGGATGGGGTGTCAAAGCGCTCCACGTGTCCAAGTGAGAACCTAGCGTCCTCCACCTTTCCACAGACCACGTGACGACACGTGCAACCTCCCTCTTGCCTTTATTACATCCATATGAGCTCTGTAACACTTCAATGTTGCATGATCCCAACTAATGGCTCTAGTGCACCTTGTGCTGGCTTCTTGTCATGGCGATGGAGGAAGTACACCATTTGATCCTTCTGTATGCGTGTGCACTTACTCTCCAGTCTCCTTCTTATGGCGACACTCCTCTCTCTAGTTTGCATTAGTTTTACTATAATATCTATTACTCTTGCACTCTGTTGATTTCTCTGGTGCTCGCCTGGGTCTCCCTGTTCGCACCTCTGCATCACCCTCAAGCTTGTCCGATTATGCCTCGCCTTCGCAGAAAGCCAAAGAGAGGTTCTCCGTGGTACCAGAACAAAGCGTCCATGGCCATTCGACACCTGCCTACCTTCGCTCATGCGCTTAGTTCATCCCCCCCTTCATCCACTCAGTCCTCCCTAGGCCAAAGTGGTCTTCCACCTTTATCATCATTGTGGGCTTGTAGGGTTGAATGGTTTGATCTTTAGTGTAATTCTCTGGGATATTCTCCTAGCCCACTCCTGGATCTGGCCTCGAATTCACAACAAACCCTTGCACGTCCATCGATTCCACCACCCTTAACTCCCTTGCCACCACCTTTTGCCCCCCCATCGCCACCCTTTGTGCCTTATCTGGAGGATTTCAACACTCAAATGAAAGAATTACAATTGGAAGCACCTCTGGGACAAGCTCTTCTCCACATAGACTGTGCTTCATGCCAGCGACTTAGAGATTCAGTCTCGATTCTTCAATATTTGGTCTTTGCAGTCCGTAAGGACGTCGACAACCTCCTCTTTCTGTTGGAACACCCGGACCAGTGCACAAAGTAAATTGAATCTCTTCTTGTGACCCTGCTTCGTTCTCTGCACTCACCAGAATTGGGCACCAATGCCCCAACATCTTTATGGGTGTTCCTTGCTCTAGACTTCCAGGGGGTTGATAACCAATATGTAGACAAACGCACAAGGGAAGTTGAGGACAAGCGAGAGCACCAAACACCATGACGGTTGGCAGGCGCACACGTGTCAGAATTCTTGTTTTATTTTGACAAATGTTAGTTGTTTTTGAGACATTCTTCATAGGCGGTTGGAGTCTAGCACTGTCAATCCTTTGAGTCTATCAAAAGATAGATTTTTTTTGGTTTATAGTATGCTCTTTTTTTGGTTTACAATATGCATGAATGGGTCGGTTGAATTGGTTTTCCCACAGGGTGATTCAGACAAGTATGTTTAAATATTACTGATTCATACAGTTAGGTGTCTGGATGAGTTGGTTTCCCTTCGGGGAAACTCAACACAATCAAACCTCGATATCACAATGGATACTGTAATTTCTCTCCATGAAAGGTAATATATAAATTCTTACTTAAAAAAAAACTTAGTAAATAAGTGAAAAACCTAGTAAATAAGTGAAATGTTCAGTGGCGAGGTTAACATATGAGGAAAGGAATGTAAAGTTTTTGGAGTAAAAACAATTAGCTTAAAACTTTGTAAAATTGAGCAAAGAGGTAAAGTGTTCAATATAGAGTAAAACTTAGTAAATAAGTGAAGTGTTCAATGGGGAGGTTAGCATATGTTGTAATCAATGTAAATAAGTGAAGTGTTCAATGGGGAGGTTAGCATATGTTGTAATCAATGTAAATAAGTGAAGTGTTCAATGGGAGGTTAGCATATACGAGAAGCAATGTAAAATGATTGGAGGTTAGGATGGATGAGAAACAGGTGTATTGTTGCACAACGAACACTTACTCTAATAATTATCAATGTTTTCAACAACAGAATATTTTCTTGCACATGCATATGCCTAAAAAATGCTTTTTAAGTATATACTTATATTGAATATAAAAGTTAAGTATTAATTTAATAAAAGTTAACTATAGATATTTAACACAGACAAATAATCCGTACAGATATAACTTTTGCACATTAGCACAAGTATATCCCTGCACAACGAACACTTAGTAAATAAAACAAATATTTAACACAGACATATGGTCCACACACATATAGCGTATGCACCTCTTCACAAGTATATCCATGTACAACAAACACTTAGTAAATAAAATACATCTTCAGCATAGACATATAGTCCACACACATATAGCTTCCGCACCTCCGCATATGTATATCCCCATAGAGCGAACACTTAGCCTAATAGTTGTCAATGTTATCAATAATAGAATATTGTTATGCATATACATAGGCTTAAGAAAATGATTTTTATGTATATACCTATATTAAAAATAAAAGTTAGTTATTAATTTAATAACAATTAATTATACATCTTTAACATAGACATATAGTCCACACAGATATAGCATCTGCACCTATATAGGTATATCCCCACACAACGAACACTTAATAAATGCATATTCAACATAGACATATAGTCTGCACACATATAGTTTACGCACCTCTTCATGGGTATTTGATAATGATGTCTATTAGTTGGTGTAAATTTTTTATTTTTTTTTATATAGTCCTATACAAATAATTAAAATATTGATAATTACTTACTAATTTAATAAAAGTTAGTTATTGATTTAATAAAATTTAATTATACATCTTCAGGACAATAAACACTTAGTAAATAAAATACACCTGTTCTACACTCGTACATTGGAAATTTGAGACTTGTACATGCACCTGTTCTGCACCTGTACATGCGCACGTTCCAACCATCCTATACATATACATAATTCAATTTCTTTTTAAATTATCATACATGCACTAGTATGGCATCCGTACATGCATCTATTCCAACCATTTGCTAAACGTGCAAAATGATATTTCCCATTAAACTCTCATTGCCACCCCGACAATAAAATGTTGTTTTGAAGGACTAATTAGAAGCCAAGAAGAAAAATTTAAACACCTACAACAAAGTTAAATTATGGAAAAAAAACAAAATTATTTGTCAACGCAAAACCAATTGCTATAGTCCTAGACCTACGACAGGGAGTAATAAATATATAAAGTGAAAAAAATGATTTTATGCATATGATCAACTTAAAAGATATTTCCAAAGATATATATCTTCGATACATATGATAACAAACTTATTTTTGGAAGATTCAAGTTGTGTAGGGTGTTTTTCTATGACGATATCTAGGCACTACACACTCCACTCTGCACAAATATAGCCTATGTACCTCCACACTCTACATTAATAAATATGAAAATGTTGAATGGGTAGGCTAGCATATGTGGGAAGCAATTTAAAGTTTTTGCAGTGAAAATATTTTGCATAAAGATTTATAAAAATAAGCAAAGAGGTGAAATATTCAATGTGGTATAAAACTTAGTAAATTAATAAGTGAAGTGTTGAATGCATAGGTTTTCATATGCAAGAAGAAATGTAAATAATTGAAATATATAATGGGAAGGTTAGCATATGCGAGAAACAATGTAAAGTGTTTGGATATTTGGATTAGCAAGAACCAATGCAAAGTATATGCACGTTAATTTTACAGAAATCAAGGCATATCCCCTTCACATTCGCACAAAACCAAGACATAGTCTAATTTAAATCCTTTTGTGGATAACTAATATCACTCATCCCCCTACACTCATGCACTTCACAACTCCGCACTTTTAATAGTTCAAAAAATGATTTTATGAATATGATTAACTAAAAAAATATTGTTAAACACATATATCTACTACACATATATATTTTAGGAACATAGACATTGTCCCCACAGATTTATCTTACACATGTTCGGACATGCATATCATCCGCACAGGAAATCCCTATTCTAAATTGAACCCTTGTGTGGATAATTCATAACAATCATCCTCTTGCACCCCCACACTTCACAAATCTACACTTCCAATAGTTCCATCATACAGATTTTGAATAAAAATGTAATTTTATTGATAATTGACTCATTTACAAAAATTTCATTTTTAAAAATTTTGAAGTCTTTGTGGTGAAAACATTTTGCATAAAAATTTGTTAAAAATAGGAGAAAAAAACAAAATTTTCAACAAATAAAACTTAGTAAATAAGTGAAGTGTTCAACATATATATCTTCGACACACACATATTGTCTACGCAAACACATCTTATGCGCGTCTACATAGACATATTTGTCGCACAACCAACATAATCTAATTTTAACCCTTGTGTCGATGATTCATATCGCCCATCCTCTTGCATTCCCACACTTTGAAACTTCATACTTCCAGTAGTTCCATAGCATTGATTCTAACCAACGATGTAATTTGCTTGACAATTGACCGGTTTATGGAAATCCCATTTTCTAATTATCGATACTTGCATTTATTTTAAGTGACAATGTTTATTATAAAAAAATAGGTATATAAAGTAAAAAAAATGTTTTTATGCATATGTTTAACTTAAAAAATATTTTTGAATTGAATTTACTTCTAGTAATACTGTTTATTATAAAAACCAACTAAAAACATCTAACATAGAACTTAGTAAAAAGAAGTATTTAGAGGTAAAGATGCAGAGGAAACAATGTAACATGTATAAAAGTGGAGCTGCGGAGGAACCATGTAAAGTGTGTGGATTTTATGATGTGTGGGAAACAATGTAAAGTGTGTACAACTTAGGTTTTACAGAAAGAAAATAGGGTAGACTTCTCAGGACAAGAGAGATTCCTTGTGTACACCATTGAAATTGATAACATGATATCAAAAATTGGTTACTGATACACCTGATTATTTAACTGTAATGTTTCCCATATTTTATGATTAAAAAAAAATAAAAAAATTATAAGGTCACTATAATTTATTAATGATTTTAAAATAGGAAACCTTCTAACAATCATAAACTTCATGACAAAAATGTTTCACTACCCCGTGGAATCCATAGCTTGGTATTTCCACTTCTTGTCATGGATGAAAGATTTTGTATAACTAGGTGCACATATCTAGTGTGTTAGTGTTAACTCTACCCTCTATAAGAGAGAGGGTGAAAGTTGCTACTTAAGGTTTATGTTCCTTTAGTATTCAATCTAGTGTACATGGTGTTGGTAAAACTATAGGACTCCTTTCCTATTTGCGCAAATCCCATAGCGTAATATGCATCACACTTGATACTCCTGATCATTGTTATTATCATTGTGGTTGTTTATACAAGTATTAAAACTCAGGAAAAAGTGGCTAGTGCAAAAGGTCATTGTTATTGTTCGATCGAACACATGTTAACTAACAACATCCACACGCTTATTAGGCTTACGGGTAAGAGTTAAAACATAACCAGATGAAAAAAAAGGGTCTGTGTTTTAAACCTAACCAGTCTGCACTTGTTCTTCTCCATAACTAAGGGATAAGTAGGGTGGCAGGGGGCGTACTGTCAAGATTTAATGACCCTACCTTGGTGTTGGTAAAACTATAGGACTCCTTTCCTATTTGCGCAAATCCCATAGCGTAATATACATCACCCTTGATACTCTTGATCATTGTTATTATCATTGTGGTTGTTTATACAAGTATTAAAACTCGGGAAAAAGTGACTAGCGCAAAGGGTCATGGTTACTGTTCGATCGACCACATGTTAACTAAAAAAATCACGCGTTTACTAGGCTTACGGGTAAGAGTTAAAACATAACCAGAAGAAAAAAAGGTTGTGCGTTCTAAACCTAACCGGTCTGCAATTGTTCTTCTCCATAACTAAGAGATAAGTAGGGTGGCAGGGGGCGTACTGTCAAGATTTAATGACCCTACCTGCAACATTAAACAAGGAAACCTATGGTGTACTCCTTGGGCTAGTGCTCAGCCTTCATGCCCACTACACTCTCACCACCTTGCATAGATCACATGTCCTCGGCACAGATCCTTACTCGCCTCCATTGCGAGGCTCACTAGAGGTTTTTCCATTGTTTGTTTTTGTAAATTCCCATCCCTGTGTTTAAGAAAAACATTGTTAAACGACCTTTGTTACTCTTCGGCCTACTGTAGTGACCAACCATCATGAAACTGGGACTCGCATCGATGAAAGGATTGTTCAGAGAACACTGGTCAAAATCTTTGCAAGGTAAGAATTTTTCTATAATGGTTATTCATTCTTTGTCCTACGTGATTACATCGTCTGGTGATGATACGTAGATTATGTCTGTGTCCTCTCCGGCATTGATGTTTTGGAAAGACTTATTATCTGTTCTGTAAAGGATTTTTGTGTAGGAGAAAAGAATATTGCATTAGAGGCAGAGTTGATTGAAACCAGGTTCTGTCATTTCACAGTTTTCCCCGCCTCCATATAATATGTAGCTGAAGAATTATTTTCTTGAACCCTAAGTGATTTCATCATAGAAATTTTCTATGGGATAACGTCATTTCCAAAATTTATAAACTTGTGTTATAACTATTGTACGAGGGTTCTTCGTCAAGGGAAGATTCGATTCTCCAATGTGTAATAGTCATTTCTCTAAGGGTCGACATCCTACTGTATTTTATGTAGGAATAGGTCGCATTTCATTGCGTTGAACCTTTATATTTCACCTCCCAACCTCACCGTAAGGAGTCTTGGCATTCTGGGTTGTCAACCTCAATTCCTTGTTGTAAGGTGATGTAGGTTTTCCTTTATTATTTGTACAAAATAGATATTTATACAGGGTTTTCCCTAACTGTAGATCAACGCATTTGAATACAGTGATGGTTTCACTATGAATTATTAATCTTCAGGGTCTTTAAAATAATTTCCTGAGAGGATTTACCCTATACTCATCCAGAGACACCTGGCCGTTAGGAAACACAAAATTATTTTCGTCTCATATTTATAAGAAGGAAGACGACAGTGTTTTTCCAGGCACCCCGAATCCCTGTTGAATCTTGTTGTCTATTATCGTCGACCATTAGTGCATATTTTTATTATAGTGTAAAGGGTGAAGTCTCATGGTTGTAATGGTTCTACAATTTTGTATAATTAAAATAGTGTATAATCTTTGTATATATTTAATCATTTCAATTTTAATAGTTCCATGTATTTCTTTATGGTAATCACTGTTAACGAATTGTTTATAGTGATCTAATGATGGGACCCCTGGTTTTTGCGAGGGTACCCATCAAATCGACCTTGACCCACTTCTCCCTTCCAGTTTTTGGATGTCTTCCTCAACCGCGCAGATGGCATGATAGACTCAGACTGCAAGTTAAGTTATGTTGGGAATCATAGATATGATATTTTTGAAGCATCGAATTTGTCTTGAATTTTAATATAATTCTTTATTCGAAATTTTGTTAAATTCTTTTACTCATTACTGTCCTTGTTTTCTCGCAGGACTGTTGGTGCCTGCAGTCTCCCGATTTGGAGTTGCACCCTGTACAAAAGTGTGACATATCCAAAAATAAAATATTTTTGAAATTTAAATTTGTGGAAATTTATTCTGTTTTTAGTAAATTCGAATTTGGAATTTTTTTTCCACTATTACGATTTAAAAATAGACTTTACATACCAGATTCAGTAGAGTTAAAATTAATTGTTTTAGACGAAGTGCTTAAGAAACCGTATTTTGGCCATCCAGGTTACCAGAAAACAATATCAACACTCAGAAAACTATTTTACTGGCCTAATATGAAGGGCAAAACAAGAGAGTACTTGGCTAGGTGCCAAGGTTGTCAGCAGGTTAAGGCCAAGCACCAACACCCAACCGACCTATTACAACCATTACCAGTACCAGAATTGAAATGGGAGTCTATATCACTGGACTTTATAACAAGTTTTCCTAAAACTCAGAAACAAAATGATTCTATCATGGTTGTAATCGATAAACTCAGTA